>CM050170.1:76419774-76657274 GCA_027410445.1 Discoglossus pictus | reverse complement strand
CACCTTGTCTTGTTGTCCTTTTTCTTTTGTCTCCTCTCCTCGCGGCAGTACGGCACAGTAGCACAGCTTTGTTACAGCCTCTCTTTTTTTCTCTTTCTGCGCTGTCTCTCTCTTTGCGCGCTCTCTGTCTCTGTGTGCCCTCTGTTTCTCTGTGCATGCTCTCTCTCTGTGCACCCTCGGTCTCTCTTTTTTTGTGCCCTCTCTCTCTGTGCGCCGTATGTCTCCCTCTCTCTTTGCTCTCTCTCTCTCTATGCACCTGTCGATCTTTGTGCGCCCTGTCTCTCTCTGTGCACCCTCTGTCTCTCTCTCTGTCTCTCTGTGTGCACCCTCTCTCTCTGTGCGCCCTCTTGTCTCTCTCTCTCTGAGCGCCCTCTGTCTCTCTCTCTGTCCTCTCTCTCTATGCCTCTGTCTCTCTCTGTGCACCCTCTGTCTCTTTCTCTGCGCTGCCTGTCTGCGCCCCCTCTCTCTCGGTGCTCCCTCTCTCTCTCTGTTTGCTTTCTCTCTGTGCTCCATCTCTTTCTCTCTGTGCCCTCTGTTTCTGCTGCCTCTTTCTCTCTCTGCGCTGGTACTCTTTCTGCGCAGGTTCTCTCTTTGCACTCTCTGCGTTGTCTCTCTGCGTTGTCCCTCTGCATTGTGTCTCTGCGTTGTGTGTCTGTGCTGTCTCTCTGTGTACTCTCTCTCTGGGCATCCTCTCTTTGTGTGTGCTCTCTCTCTCTTTGTCACGCATGCACAGTCATGCGCAGTTAGTAGCTTACGAGTAACGCCTGCGCATAAGACACCTCACAAGCTCACATATATTATGGTGTATATACACACACGCACACATACACGTTACTCCTCTATACTAATTAGGGTCTTCTGAGGTGTGAATTAGGAATCACAGTCTACCTGTCAGTCTCAGTAGTGGCCAAAACAATGACCCCCAACATTGTAATTTGGTTATATCCCATCTCTCATCTTTATCAAGTTCTCTGAGTTGCAGATGTAGCCTATTAAGTCTCATTTGCTGCAAAATAATGTGTTATATCTCAGGAATGATTTTCTGGACAGTAAAAGGCTAGTACAATGTATAGCCAGTTAATTCTCGTTAATATGAAACCAACTTTTTTGAGAGGTGATTAGGTCCTTTTAACCTTGTTTGTTATTAGAACTACTAAATGCACTTCCACTAAAGAATACAAACAGCAGCAGCCCAAACTTTACCCATTTGCAGCTGACAAACTACGTGAAATGAAAAACCAAAGCGATCACCTCCCACTTCAACACCTTTATTTATATATAATTTGCAGTAGTATAAATCTCATCTATTTTCAAGAAAACAGGAAATTATAATTTTTTGCCATGTTATCTCTCGAAAGCTCGTTGCTATATTATGATAATAAGTTTGTCCAATAAAAAAAGCTATCACTATTTACTGCAATACTATTATTATTCAACTGGATTACTGGACCTCAATCTTTATATATATATGTTGGTGACCTACACTAAATATTATGACAGACTGAGGGAGGCAGGTATTGAGGGAGTAAGGGAGGGCCAGTATTTGAAAAAGAGACCTCTGTGTGTACTTAAGCTGACCAAGAATCTGAAATATTTTACAGTCTCTTGGGTGAGTCTCTCTTCCACCCCCTCAATCTCTCCATCTTCATTTTTCTCCTCCTGTCTCTCTCTTACCCTTCTTTCTCTTCTTGCATGCCTAAATATTCTTCTACACACATTCAATTTCAAATTATAATCTCCTGATAGGGTGACTTTATCGTGTACAGTTTTATATATATATATATATATATATATATATATATATATATATTGTTTTTTTGAAAGCTTTGAATCTGGCAATAATTAAGCCGAAACATATTTTTTTATTTTATTAAAAAAGGCCTCTGCTGAGCCCTGCAAGCATCCATGATTATTTTGGTGGAAGCTGTGTGCATGAAAGCATAAAGTCTAGAGCACAATGCTTACTTTTCATGATGCGAGTAGCCATTTTTTGAGGGGAATGTGGTGGGGTGTTAACTTCAGTCCAATCTAATTATCTAACAAAGTCCTCTGACCTCTTTCACCTTGATAGATATAAAGACATACCCCAGCTGTCAAGAAAGGATGCAACATCAGAAAATGGATTCCTCTATTCATATAGAAGTATCTTCAAGCGTCTCGTTTTGCACCAAAATAATTTTATGTCCATGGTTTACACAGCCAGTTTATTAAATACTTCTCAAATGAGCCTTTTTTTCCCTACACACTGGGGTCATTTAAATAGATTTGTCAGTCATTTAAATAGGTTTAAAATCATCAAGATATCCTACTTTTACAGAATTATCCTGCTTCCTGAAAGATAAACTGTTCCTATGTAGCGCAGCAAAAGGCAGCAGCAGTGGTGGTGAGCATCCACTAGATGGCGCTGCGATATTCCAGTGCCATATCACAGAGTCAAGGCTTAGGTAAACTGTTAGGGTTGGGGTGAGAGTGAGGGTTAGGGTTAGGCTAACATTATAAGCTGCAAAATATTGGCAGCGCCATCTAGCGGTTGGAGGCCGCACTGCAGCAGCAAACCTGTCCCGACGTCATAAGAAGATAGATCTGACAAACTTTTTTTTGTAACTACCATGTAGTGTCTTTTTTTATAATGCTGCAAGTCATCACAACTGACGCAGCAGAGACAAACAGCCTTATTTAATTGCGATTCAGCAAATAGAAAAGGGCTCTATATAAGCACAGAGCATATTTTTTTTACAGAAGCTTTTCGTTAGTGAAGTCCTTGTTTTTAGATAGAAGCTTACTAACTAAAAACTTCTGTAAAAAAATATGCTCTGTGCTTATATAGAGCCCTACTCAATTGGCTAAATCTCTCTTTAATAGCATCTACTTCTGATTGGCGGAGAACTTACTATACACAATTGAACCTCCAGAGAAGTAATGGGCAACAGGTGTCCCGGGTGCCACCTGTAGCATTTGGGCACTTCCATGCACCCCCATCATTTTATTTGGAGTGGGAGAGCAGCATCTTCTTCAGCAATACACAGTCCATTTTATCTCTCTAAGACGAGCAACTAATACTCGGTTGTACTTCTACATAGTTCTCATCCAGAATGTGTTGATATCTACACTGTTTCTGTACAAATCCTATCCTCAACCACTGCAGGTTCTTTAGTATAGTATTTGAGGTTGATTGAGTACAGTTTGTGACAGGTGTGAGCATGTTGCCTCTCTGGAAGCTCAAATTGCAGAACTGGAGAGGAGAATTGCAGCACTTAGCGATATTGCTCCACTGGAAAGGGAGTTGGTGCTCACTGAGCTCAGTTGAGCTGGGCCTAGCATGGAGGGTGAAGCTGGGGCTAGTGAGGATGTCCAGCGAGGTAGCTGGGTTACAGTTAAAAGGGAAATCAGGGGGAACAGGAGGAGACAGGCTAGTGTTGAATATTTGTGGTTACATTTAAATAGCAGAGCAGCAAATTCCAAAAGAATATTAGTAGGAATATGCTATAATCCTTAAAATATAGCTGAAAGTGAGGAAATACAAGTATTGTTACAGATTGGAAATGCAGCCAAGCACAGGCAAGTTCTAATAATGGGAGATTTTAATTACCCTGAAATAAACTGGATAAATGAGACCAGCAGTTCATCTAAGGGGAGCAGGTTCTTGAGTAAACTCAGGAATCATTATCTGGCCCAGGTTATGCAGGAGCCTACTAGAAATTAAGCTTTCTTGGATTTAGTTATCACAAATAATATTGATATAGTATCAAATGTTGGAATAGGGCAACCTTTAGGAAATAGTGATCACAAAACTGTCTAATTTGAGATTGAAAACAAAATTTTAAGGGGACAACAAAAACTCTTAATTTTAAAAGGGCAGATTTTTTTGATTTTTTTATAATTAACTTTTTTTATTGAAAGAATAAACAAATAGAACATCGTAAGTTCAGCAAATCATATAACAAATCTCTCAAGTATCAACAAGATATATCAAAAAGTTTCTTTCAAAGTTTTTCTTTTTTGGTTAGAATAACACATGAACATGTAAAACATATATATAAAGTCACACAAGGTCTTGAACATATATACATTCCTCAAAGCAAACATGTGTCCAGGAGGTACAGTAAGGTGAAACCATAGATCAAACATCAGGTCAACCCATAAAAGTAGTTCACACAAACCTTATTGTGGACCTCGTAGAGTCCATAAGTCCCAGCAGGAGGCCCATCGACGGTATCTTTCATCAATTTCAGCTGAAAGTGAGCTCATAGCCCGAATTAACCTGATTTTGTGAAGTACTTCAATGTGAGTAGGGGAGGTAAGTTTCCAGTGTTTAGCTATGATGCATCTCGTGGCCAAAAATATCTGTGTTGTTAAACATTGTTCTGATTTGAATAGCCCCGTAATTGGAAGGCCTAGCAAAGCTTCCTCTGGCTTTTGTGTTAGTGTTGTCCCCAAAAGTGTTTCTAATAGGTCATATGTTGCTGTCCATATGGGTCTTATTTTCGGACACTCCCACAGCATGTGAATCAGTGTACCAGTGTCTGTGCAGCCCCTAAAACATGTGTCAGGGTGTGTTTTGTTCAGAAGATGGAGTCTTGCTGGTGTAAGGTACCACCTCATTATTGTCTTAAAAGAGTTTTTTTTAGTGTCACGTTTAGTGAAGAGGTATTGGCTTGTTTGAGGATCTTATTCCATTGGCTGTCGTCTAGAGTTACCAGCAAGTCAGCCTCCCATGCAGTTTATGTAATGTGGTTTAACCCTGTTGGTGAGAGACACCATCTGATTGTAAATGATGGCTATATTGGCCTTACCTCCGGGATTGTTGATACAGCATTTCTCGAAGGGAGATTTGGTGTGATATTTGTTGATTTTTGTAGAGTGTGTTAGTGTCTCATTAATTGCCATCAGATTAAGCCACTCTCTATGTGGCACCTGAATTATGTCAGTGATAATTGACGATGTGTTGCTTTGTGAGGTCACCCAGGTATCTGCCACAATTGTTATTTTGTTCTTTATCCACCATTTCATCTGGGTAAATTTATTGAGGTGCTGACCTTTGTGTGATTGCCATAGTGGAATCAAGCCAGAACCCACGCTCAGGAGGTCCACCCTTCTGTTCAGGTCTTTCCATAATTTCAAAGAGTGGCTAATACAAATTGGTAACTCTCCTGTTCGTAGGTCCCGACCTAAGCTAAGCCATAAAACCTGCGATAGTACCCAATGCTTGTCTTCTAGAAGTTGCCTCTCTATGTCTGCCCACACCGGTATGGCTTCTTTTTTAAACCAGGTCGTGGTTTGAGCTAATCTAGTGGCCTTATAATACTTGATTAGATCAGGGAAGGCTAGCCCCCCTTTCTGTTTAGGAGCACACATTGTGGTTCTATTAATTCTTGGTTTCTTGTTATTCCAGGCGAACTTAAAAAGTGTTTTTTGCATCACTCTAAGGTCGGGTAACCTGATCGGGGTTGGGATTGTCCTAAATAGGTATAATAATTTGGGAATCACATTCATCTTGATGGAATTTATTCTGCCCAACCATGAGATTTTAAGGAAAGACCACTTGGAGATATCTGCCTTGATTCTGTTAAAGACAGGAGGAAAATTTGCCTCGTATACCAACGCTATAGACCGCGGAATATGAATACCCAAATAAGTTATCTGTTTGGGGGCCCATTTTATGGGAAAGCTGTTTTCTAAGTTCTGTTTTATCGTTTGGGGTAGTGTAATGTTGAGGGCTATGCTCTTGTTAGTGTTGATTTTGAACCCTGACACTCTGCCAAAGTCTGTGAGCAATTGGAATAAATTAGGCAGGCTTGGTATTGGATCTGTAAGTGACAGCATGATATCGTCTGCAAAAAGGTTAAGCTTATGTTCATTAGGGCCAATCTGCACTCCTTTAATGTTTGAACAATTTCTAACTGCCGCTGCCAATGGTTCAAGACTAAGGGCGAAGAGCAAGGGGGGGAGGGGGCAGCCCTGTCTAGTTCCCCTAGTAATATTAAATTGTTTGGACACAAATCCCTGATATATAATACATGCTCTGGGATCGCTGTATAAAGGCATAATGCTAAAAGGGCAGATTTTAATGGTCTAAGGGCAGCAATACAACGTATAGACTGGGACAAAGAACCGGCAGGTAAAAATACTAAACATAAATGGACAACATTTAAATCCTTACTAAATATACATACTTAACACCATATACCAAGTGTGAATAAAAGTAAAAAGAGTAAATCACATCCAGTGTGGCTTAACAATGATTTAACGATCAAGATAAGGAGTAGAAAAACAGGCATTTAAATTATACAAACAAGAGGGGACAGAGACTGCTTTATGGGAGTACAAGGCTTGCAAAAGTGCTATTAGACTGGCTAAAATAGAATATGAAAAATTAATTGCAAACGAGAGTAACGCTAAAATATTTTTTAAATATAATAATTGGAAGAAGGCGAGGAAGGAAGCTATAGGAACATTAGAATGTGACACAGGCCATCTTAAAATTAGTTACCAAGAAAAGACAGATGAGATAAATAGGATCTATTCTTTGGTATACACAAGGGAGGTATCAGTGGTTGGACTGCAACATAATGGGGCTACACTACCTTTACCAAATAACTGGTTAACGCAAGAAGAAATCCAAAAGAGGTTAAAAAAAATAAATGTTAATAAAGCCCCGTGTCCTGATGCAATACATCCAAGGGTGCTGAGTGAACTGGTTTCTGTAATAGCCAAACCATTATATTTAATTTTTCAAGATTAACTCAGCACAAGGTCTCTACCAGATGACTGCAGAAAAGCAGATGTGATACCTATATCGAAAAAGGGAGCAGGAGCAAATCCGGGGAATTATAGACCAGTGAGCCTCACTTCTGTAGTGGGGAAGCTTTTAGAAGGGTTAATAAGGGATAATATACAAGAATATGTCTATTTGAACAGGATTATAAGTAGGAGTCAACATGGATGTATGAGGGATAGGTCATGTCAAAAAAATCGAATTTGTTTCTGTGTGAAGGTTAGTAGGAACCTGGATCAAGGCAACTCAGTGGATGTAGTCTATTTGGATTTTGCAAAGGCTTTTGCTACTGTGCCACATGGGAGACTATTGTTCAAACTAAGGGATACAGGAATTGCAGTAAATAGCTGCTTATGGATTGAGAGCTAGCTAAAAGACAGGAAGCAAAGCGTTGTGGTAAATGGAACATACTCAGATTGGACTGTGGGGTTAGTAAGTGGGGTTCCTCAGGGTTCAGTGTTATGTCCTCTTGATTTTAACATATTTATTAATGACTTAGAGGTGGGACTGGAAAGTAGTGTCTCCATTTCCGCTGATGACACAAAGTTGGGCAAGGTAATTAAATCAGATATGATGTGCTTTCCCTTTAAAGGGATTTACATAAAACTGAGGAATGGGCATCTAAATGGCAGATGAGATTTAATATGAATAAATGTAAAGTTATGCATCTGGGAAGGAAAAATAGCCATGCAATTTATAATCTTAATGGAGAAATATAGGAAGTAATTTGGGAGTACTTGTGGACAACCACCTAGGTAACAGTGCTCAAAGCCAAGCAGGAGCTGCAAAAGGCAAATAAAATATTAGTATGTATTAGGAAGGGTATAGAAGCAAGGGAAGCAAATATAATTCTGCAAGTATACAAATCTCTAGTACGCTCTCATTTGGAATATGGAGTACAATTTTGGGCACCACTTCATAAAAAGGAAATTTTAGAGCTGAAAAAGGTACAGAGGAGGGCAACAAAACTAATAAGGGGAATGGAGGGGCTAAGTTAGGAATAAAGAATAACAAAATTAAACGTATTTTCTCTAGAAAAAAGGCATCTAAGAGGAGATATGATTACCTTATATAAATACATCCAGGGTCAGTATAAAGATTTGTCAAGGAAGCTTTTTGTGCCAAGAGGTTTTCAACTGACAAGAGGACACTCCTTGAGGTTAGAAGTAAAAAAGATTCCACCTTAAAGAAAGAAAAGGGTTCTTCACAGTAAGGGTGGATAATCTGTGGAATTCTCTACCAGAGGAGGTGGTGACAGCGGATTCAATAAATAACTTTAAAAGGGGACTGGATTTATTTATAATTAAGAAGGGAATTCAGGGTTATCCTGCATAATTAGAGAGAGTGTATTGATCTAGGGAGAAATCCGATCGCCAGTATCTGGGGTCAGGAAGACATTTTTTTTTTCCCTTTGAGACGATTGGCTAAGTTTCACTTGTTTTTTTTTCTGTTTGCCTTCCTCTGGAATAATTAATAATTAGAAAAAATTTTTTTTTTTATTAATAATGAATTAACAATTAACAACTAATTAATTAATTACTAATCCTCATATTATAGTTCAGATGAGATCTTAAAAGGTTGAACTTGATGGACTGAAAGTCCTTTTTCAACCATAATTACTATGTAACTATTTAACTATGTAAATAATTGGATCCAACTGAAACTGACTCTACACTCCTCCCCCCTCACAGAAATAGACCAATTAGATTACAAATAGACCCCTTACATTGATAGATGCAAGAATTGTTATAAAAATGTAAATGCTCCACTTACACACTCATCTTCAACCAACATTTTCTGGATACCTCAAAGGCACCAAATGTATTTATTTTAAAATAAAACCTTTATGATTTTTTCACAGCTTTACTTATGTCCCTAGAATTAAAGTTTTCAAACATATATGTATATTTATATTATGCTTGGACCTTTACTGATACTACTATTGACTAGAAGAGAAACTTTGTCTATATGAATGTTACAAACACACAGGAGAACACATCAACACCATTCATTCCAGTACATAAATTTTTTCCATTTTTTTGCATTTTTACAGCTCTACATAATAGAGTTTCCAGGCAGATGAAGTTTCGAAGTATTGAACACATTCACCCTTATTAACTTGCAAATCGTCCATTTGAAAAGGGCTATATATAAGCACAGAGCATATTTTTTTTACAGAAATTTTTAGTTAGTGAACTTTTATCCAAAAGCAAGGTCTTCACTAACTAAAAACTTCTGTAAAAATAATATGCTCTGTGCTTAAATAGAGTCCTATTCAATTTGCCGAATCGCAATTTAAAAAGGCTGATTATTTTGTAAATTAGAGGTAATGACAGAATTAGCAGCCTTATTAAACTGTGATTCGGCCAATTAAATAAGGCTCTATTTAAGCACATAGCATACTTTCTTTAAAGAAGTTCTTAGTTAGTGAAGATCTTGCTTTTGGAAAGAAGTTCACTAACTAAAAACTTCTGTAAAGAAAGTATGCTATGTGCTTATATAGAGCCCTATTCAATTGTCTGAACCACAATTTAATAAGGCTGTAGATCAGTAACTCAAATGGAAGTTTTCTCGATAATTAACAATTTCAATTTGGAATTGGATGTGGAAGATGATGATTGGTCATACACAATTTTATCATTGTTTGCTATTGTATGTGTATTTTCTTTTATTTAAAATGTATGTTTATATTATATAGCAACTGTATTCATTTTATTATCAGTTACTTTATCAGTTACAGGGTATGGTTAAATCATGTAGTAAATGCTGACCAGAACGTTATCTTTTTCTATCATATTTATGTATCATCTAAACTTTTTCTTTTGATGCAAGTGTAATATGGATGTTTTAAAAAAAGGCTAAAGGGCCACGGATAGTGCTTTTCATTATAAACCTATTTTTAAGTCCACCATTAATTAATAAAAATACATGTAAACAACAGCGGCAAAGCAAATCTTTAGATATGTCAACTGAGATAACATTGATTAGACTGTCTTTGAAAGGTGGGGAGGAGTGATGTCCATTAACGAGGTAAACTGTTTTTAAATTATACTTTCTGGCTAAAGATTTGCAGCCTTATTAATTTGCGATTCGGCCAATTGAAAAGAGCTCTATATAAGCACATAGCATAATTTTTTTACAGAAGTTTTTAGTTAATAAACTTCTATCCAAAAGCAAGGTCTTCATTAACTAAAAACTTCTGTAAAAAAATTATGCTATGTGCTTATATAGAGCTCTTTTCAATTGGCCGAGTCGCAATTTAATAAGGCTGTTGATTTGCTGTTGTTTGCATTTGTATTTTTTAATATTACTTAAGGGTGAACTAAAAAAATTGTGCTTACACTGGACCTTTAAATAAATATTTGTATTTCATTATTATTAAGGAATTATGTTAATATCATTATAGATATTCAAAAGAATTTTATGTTGATATAGTGCTGCAACACTGCCTTAGAGGACCACTGTAGTGCATTTGTTGAACAGAGGCTATTAAAAACAGTGTGTAGTTTAAAATGCAAATGTTTTTATTTCTTTCTTGTATAAATTGTCAGTTTTCCCCTCAAGCAGAGCCTCTTATCCTCACCTCCCTGTACCTTATCAGAGGGCATGGCCAGCTCTGTCAGGAGCCTGGACTAAAAAACAAGTCTGACCACTCAAGTTATCATTCAGAATGAGCATGCACAGTAAAGAATGGTGGCTTTGATAATGCATGTAGTGATTGTCTCCACCCTTCTGATGTCACTGGGCAGGGTCAATGGAGCAACTGCAAAGAGGCTTTTTCTTCAATATCTCTGTTACTTTTCTGGAGAGCAATGCTTGCAATGCTGATACAAGTTGGCTTTTTCTTGTCCTGTGAGGGCCCTTCACTCTGTGAGCTGGATCATGAGGGGTGGGTGTTTTTTTTTCTGTTAGCGGAGGGAGATTGAGGGATTGAGTTCAGTAGACATTGTTAGATAATTGAATCTGATTAAAATTAACACTACATCCCTTTCATGTAGTGTTAATTTTAATCAGATTCAATTATCTAACAATGTCTACTTAACTTAATCCCTCAATCTCCCTCCGCTAACAGAAAAAAAAAACACCCACCCCTCATGATCCAGCTCACAGAAAGTGATGTAACAAAGATACAAGGAATTCCTGTGTTCATAAACAAAGTTTTCTCAAATTATGATTTTCTCAAAAAAAGTTTTTATGTCCATGATTTAACAAACTGCTAATTTGCTAGTTGCGTCCATACTTTACAAACAAGTGGTGTGTTACTTCAAATTGCAGTTGCTCTTTAAGGATTGAAAAAAAAATCTTGCAAAGGGCACTAAAAAAAGAATCTATTTTATTAAAAATGGCCAATTTTGTTTTGGCTTAAATCATACAACTAGCCCACCACTGCAGTGTATACAGGCACAGACTATGGCCTTCGTTTAATTCCAGGCCTGTAATTACCTTCAAACAGGAAGTATGTCTGCAGGTTAGAAATTTGCTACAGTTACAGATCTTTTTTATTGCTCAAGCCCGCAATTACATGCTCACAGCCCCAATACCCAAACCATAAACCCGTACATAGCATTTCAGGGCATGATCAGGATCAAGTAAGCAAGCCCATAAGTTACAATTTAGACAGAGCCAATATTAAATGAAACCAACATCATGACGTCAATAAAACATGGATTTAATTCGATATGAATTTTGCGTCATTAGCTCGGGTAACATTTGCGGCCATGAAACATCAAAGGAGGAGATATTTTTAAGGCTAAAAAGGGCCCCCCTCGGCTTATACTCGAGTCACTCTCCCCCCGTGTCTCTCAAAACCCCTGTGTCTCTCTACCCCCTCCCCCCGTGTCTCTCTAACCCTCCCCCCGTGCCGGCACCCGGTATATGCTAATGACGTGGGGCGCATGTGGTTGTGATGATATGTATCCTTCCGCTGTGGACTCTTTAATGCTCTGACACATAGAACCCTGTCCCTAACTGCTTTTGCTAAAGTGAACCCTCCAATAATAGAGCTAATGAGTTCTCTAGTGTTGGGTGTATTATTAAGTAGTCAGTAGGGGGAGCTGGGAATCCGCTAAAGGGCGGGGTCACTGAAGGGGGAGCGCAGGGATACGAGTGATGCGACTGCAAGATGGCGGACGCAGAGACTGTGGGAGAGAAGCGACTGTGAGAGAAGAAAACAACAATAACAAGGTGGAGAGAGCGCCTTACATACCCGGATACCTGTCACCGGGAATAGGGAGGAGGTGTGTGAGGGTGCGGAGAGCCTCATAACGCCAGACTGCCACCTGACAGCCAGCTATGGACATAAATCAGGAGGAGACTGGCTAGCACAGGGTTAATAGGGGGTTTAAATTGATCTGTCAGAATACAGTTATAATAGAGTTCATATACAGTTATAATAGAGTTCAATACAGTTCATAGAGGACAGCCTGGATACCAGGACATGAGACCATAGCAGCAGTGAGGAAATGTAAGGAATACATCACACAGATACCAGCCAACACAGGGTTAATAAGGAGCTTCTCAGGGATCTGTCAGAATAGGCATCAGATAATAAGAGATAATGACAGCTGGGCACCAGGACATGATACCATAGCAGCAGCAGTGTGATGATGTAGGGGCTACAATAGAATGGTACCAGATAACATAGGGTTAATGTGGAGCTTTAAAGGCATCAAATATTATAACTAAGTGCTGGGTGCCAGGCCCTGCCAGGATATACTGCACATGTTTAGGTATTAGGGCCAAGTACTAGATGCCAGGCAGTGTCAGTGTAACAATAGTGTGGACATGTTAGGTAACATAGATTTAATACAGAGGTATAAATGGATCAGTCAAATACAAATATAGTTACATAGTTACATAGTTACATAGTTACATAGTAATTAAGGTTGAAAAAAGACTTTCAGTCCATTAAGTTCAACCTGTTAAGATCTCCTCTGATCTGCAATATGCGGATTAGTTATTAATTAAATTATTGATTAAATAATTATTAATAGTATAGTATTGGAGGATGAATAAAGAGTTAGTCCATCAAGTTCAACCTTTTCAGATCTCTATTGATCTTTTTAATGTGGACCATTTATTATTATTGTTAATTGTTAATTGATCCAGAGGAAGGCAAACAAAAAAAAAAAAAAACATTGAAACTTTGCCAATTGTCTCATTAGGGGAAAAAAAAGCAAAATTCCTTCCTGACCCCAGAAACTGGCGATCAAATTTCTCCCTGGATCAATATTCCTTGCTAGTTATCTAGGATAGCCTTGAATGCCCTCTTTATTCAAAAATATATCTAACCCCTTTTTGAAGTTGTCTATCGAATTCGCTGTCACCACCTCCTTTGGTAGAGAATTCCACAGTTTAACCACCCTAACTGTGAAGAACCCTTTTCTTTGTTTAAGGTGAAATCTTTTTTCCTCTAACCTCAAAGGATGTCCTCTTGTCAGTTGATAATCTCTTGCTACAAAAAGTTCCCTCGACAAAGCCTTATATTGACCCTGAATGTATTTATATAACGTAATCATATCTCCTCTTAGACGCCTTTTTTCTAGTGAAAATAAGTTTAATTTTGTTAGTCTTTCTTCATAACTTAGCCCCTCCATTCCCCTTATTAGTTTTGTAGCCCTTCTCTGTACTTTTTCCAGCTCTAAAATGTCTTTTTTATGAGGTGGTGCCCAAAATTGTACTCCATATTCCAAATGAGGGCGTACTAGAGATTTGTATAGTGGCAGAATTATATCTTCTTCCCTGGCTTCTATACCCTTCCTAATACATGCTAACATTTTATTTGCCTTTGCAGCCGCTGCTTGGCTTTGAGCGCTGTTACCTAGGTGGTTGTCCACTAGTACTCCCAAATCCCTTTCAATATCTGATACCCCTAGATTTGCTCCATTAAGATTATAGATTGCTTGGCTATTGTTCCTTCCCAAATGCATAACCTTACATTTATTTGTATTAAATCTCATCTGCCATTTAGCCGCCCATTTCTCTAATTTATGCAAATCCTTTTGTAGGGAAAGTACATCATTATC
Organism: Discoglossus pictus; assembly: GCA_027410445.1. Classification (NCBI taxonomy): domain Eukaryota; kingdom Metazoa; phylum Chordata; class Amphibia; order Anura; family Alytidae; genus Discoglossus; species Discoglossus pictus. Next base: position 76,643,474 of record CM050170.1, on the reverse strand, counting down.
TGATTTTATTACCTTGCACAACTTAGTGTCATCAGCAAAAATGGAGACACTATATTCGAGTCCTACCTCAACGTCATTAATAAATATGTTAAAAAGGAGATGACCTAATACTGAACCTTGAGGAACCCCACTTATCACATTAGACCAATCGGAGTATGTTTCATTTACAACAACCCTTTGCTTCCTGTCTTTTAGCCAGCTCTCGATCCATGAGCAGATATTTACTGCAATTCCTGTATCCCTTAGTTTGCTTACTAGTCTTCCATGTGGCACTGTATCAAATGCCTTTGAAAAATCTAAAAAGACTACATCCACTGAGTTGCCCTGATCCAAGTTCCTACTAACCTCCTCATAAAAACTAATTAGATTGGTCTGACACGACCTTTCCTTCATAAATCCATGTTGACTGCTACCTATGATTCTGTTCAAATAGACATATTCTTGTATTCTGTCCCTTATTAACCCTTCTAAAAGCTTCCCAACTACAGAAGTGAGGCTCACTGGTCTATAATTCCCCGGATTTGCTCTAGATCCCTTCTTAAATATAGGTATCACCTCTGCTTTTCTCCAGTCATCTGGTTAGAGACCCTGTAGTGAGTGAGTCTTGAAAGATTAGATATAATGGTTTGGCTATTACAGACCCCAGCTCCCTCAGTACCCTTGGATGTATTCCATCAGGACCTGGGGCTTTATTAACATTTATTTTCTCCAACCTCTTTTGTATTTCTTCCTGCGTTAACCAATTATTTAGTAAAGGTAGTGTAGCCCCATTATGTTGCGGTGTCCCATCCACTGGTACCTCCCTTGTGTAAACCGACGAAAAGAACCTATTTAGCTCATCTGCCTTTTCCTGGTCACTAATTATCAGATGGCCTGTGTCACATTGTAATGGTCGATTCCTTCCTGGCCTTCTTCCCATTAATATATTTAAAAAATATTTTAGGGTTAGTCTTACTTTCCATTGCAACTGACTTCTCATTTTCTATTTTAGCCAGTCTAATAGCCCTTTTGCAAGACTTGTTGATTTCCTTATAGTCACATAAAGCTGCCTCTGTTCCCTCCTTCTTGTATAATTTTAATGCATATTTCTTTTTCCTCATCATGATCTTTAAGTCATTGTTAAGCCACATGGGATGTGATTTACTCCTATTCATTTTATTTCCGCATGGTACATGCTGATGAGTATGTTTATTTAGTAAGGATTTGAATGTTGTCCATTTATTTTCAGTATTCTTCCCTGTAAGTTCTTTGTCCCAGTCTATATGTTGTGTTTTGTTGCCCGTAGCCCATTAAAGTTAGCCCTTTTAAAATTTAGAGTTTTTGTTGGTCCCTTACAACTCTGTTTTTTGTATTCAATCTCAAATGAGACTGTGTTGTGATCACTGTTCCCCAAGGGTTCCCCTATTTTTACATTTGTTATTATATCAATATTACTTGTGATGACTAAATCCAAGATGGCCCCATTTCTTGTATTACCTGGGCCAGATAATGATCCCTGAGTGTACTCAAGAACCTGCTCCCCTTAGCTGAGCTGCTGGTCTCGTTTATCCAGTTTATATCAGGGTAATTAAAGTCTCCCATTATTAGAACTTGCCCATGCTTAGCTGCTTTTTCAATCTGTAACAATAATTGTATTTCCTCGCTTTCAGCTATATTTGGGGGTTTATAGCATACTCCCACCAATATGCGTTTCGAATTAGATCCTCCACTATTTATCTCAACCCACAAGGATTCAATGATGCCGTTAGTGCCAGCATAAATATTTTCTCTGACTATAGGCTTAAATTCAATGTCTTAAATTATGTCTTAACATAAAGACAGATCCCTCCTCCTCTTTTACCATTTCCCCTATCTTTCCTAAATAGGTTATAACCATCCAGATTAACAGTCCAGTCATGAGATTCATTCCACCATGTTTCCGTAATGCCTATTAAGCCCCATTTTTCTTGTACTGCTAATATTTCTAGCTCATCCACTTTCCCAGGCAAACTTCTTGCGTTAGCAATCATACACTTTATGTTGCTATGGCTCTGCTGTTGTGAAGTGCCTGTCACTGTATTTGAGGCCCCTATTAATACCTCCCTACTTTCTATTGTAACCCTCCCCCCTTCTCCTCCCCCATGGGTAACTAATTCATCCCTTTCCCTCTCTACCCTATTTACCCCAATACTTCTATATAGTCCCTCCCCCCCACCTACAAGTTTAAAAACTCCCCCAGCCGTTCTACCATCCTATCCCCTAGCACAAAAGCGCCCTCATCATTAAGGTGCAATCCATCCCTGCTATAGAGATTGTACCCAAGTGAGAAGTCAGCCCAGTGCTCTAAAAACCCAAAACCCTCTGCACTGCACCACTTTTTTAGCCACGCATTAACCTCCCTAAGCTCCTTCTGCCTCCCTAGCACGTGGCACTGGTAGTATCTCAGAAAATACTACCTTGGAGGTCCTTGCTTTAAGCTTATTCCCTAATTCTCTAAAATCATTCTTTAGGACGCTCCATCTTCCACTAACTTTGTCATTGGTACCAATGTGTACCAAGACCGCCGGTTCATTACCAGCCCCTCCCAATAATTTATCCACCCGATCCACAACATGCTGAACCCGAGCACCCGGGAGACAGCAAACTGTTCGATTGCTGGGATCTGGGTGACAAATTACCCTGTCTACCTTCCTAATAATAGAGTCCCCTACCCCCAAGACATGTCTGTTGCTCTGCCTATTCTGCCCTCCCTCTCCTCCAGTAGAACTGTTCTCCCCGCTGTTATAGGGAACAGCTCTATCTGGCATTGCCATTCCTGAATGGACATCCCCAACAGTTTCACTCAATCTGGCAAATCTGTTGGTGTTTGCCAACTCAGAACTGGCCTGCCTCCTCCTGTTCCCCCTGATTCCCCTTCTAACTGTAACCCAGCTACCTCACTGGCCATCCTCACTAGCCCCAGCTCCTCCCTCCATACTAGGCCCAGCTAAACTGTGCTCCGTGAGCACCAACTCCCTTTCCAGTGGAGCAATATCACTAAGTTCTGCAATTCTCCTCTCCAGATCTTCAATTTGAGCTTCCAAAGAGGCAAAATGCTCACACCTGTCACAGAGGTATGGACCCTGGATCATCTGTTCCAGTAGTGCATACATTTGGCAGGATGTACACTGAGTGAGGTTTCCACTGGACTGACTCATGATTATCAGTTACAAAAATACAGTGAGAAAACAGAAAACAACAAAATACACACAGATATAACTTACACAGGCCAAGCCACACCCACTCTCACCTGTACTCTGATTAATACAACAGACAGAAAACTCTGCACTGACTAACAGTGCGGATTCAAACCAGACCTTGCACAAATGCACCCAGATATAACTACACAGACCAAGCCACACCCACTCTCACCTGTACTCTGATTAATGCAACAGACAGAAAACTGTGCACTGACTAACAGAGCGGATTCAAACCAGACCTCACACAAATGCACCCAGATATAACTACACAGACCAAGCCACACCCACTCTCACCTGTACACTGATTAATGCAACAGACAGAAAACTCTGCACAGACTAACAGCGGATTCAAACCAGACCTCACACAAATGCACCCAGATATAACTACACAGACCAAGCCACACCCACTCTCACCTGTACACTGATTACTGCAACAGGACAGAAAACTCTGCACTGACTAACAGAGCTGAAATATATATTACAATTATCTGCTATTACACCAAGGTGGATTACTATAGCAGCAATATAAGGATTAAATCTGTTTAATTCATGATAAATACATTTCATATATATATATATATATATGTGTGTGTATTGCATAAAGGGAATACATAGCAACCAGGAAGATTTTATAGGAGCCAGACAGTTTGAGCCTGGGAGGAAAATATGTAGGAGCCAGAAGAACAAATTATAAAAGGCCTGATGTGGCCTCCCTGAGGAGGGGGGGAAGAGACACAGGGAAGGGAGAGGGGAGAAGAGACAAGGTAGAGAGAGGGGGGACACAGAGAGCACAAGATGCACAAAGGGGGCAGCACATTTCCACCCTCGGCTTATACTCAAGTCACTCCTTTTTCCCAGTATTTTGTGGTAAAATAGGTGCCTCGGCTTATGCTCGGGTCGGCTTATACTCGAGTATATACAGTAAATATCAGTAACTTTTACAGGCTCCTTTACGGGCTCCAGTAATTGCAATTTAGACAATTAAATAGAGGCCTATGTAGGGCTGGATATGCAGTGGCCTGTGCTAGACTATCAGAGACCACCTCTCAGCAGTATGTTTGCTGATAGGCTAGTACACTGCACTGCACAACCGGCCTATAGAGTCTGTTTCTGCATATACTGCATTTGGCAGACCCATACAGGGACTATTTGTATTATATTAAGCTAAAACAGAGCTTATAATCACTTCTTAATAAATTAGAGTAGATAAAAGTAAATAAATACATACATTAATATATATATCACATAAATAGTTGTCGTAATTGCGAGTGTTGGTCACGCAATGCCTGAATGTTACAAGTTTGACGGGGGCTGCAATGAGTGCCGAGGGTGCTCATACCGGGCTCGCGATGAGCGCCAAAGGCACTTATGGTGAGGCCTGTACGAGACTGGTGAGAGGGGGGTGGAGGGCTCCAAATGGCTTACGAGTTACAGACTTCAAAAAAATTGCAGCTTTAACGGGAGCCATTTTCTTCAAGCCTGTAACTCTGAAGCCGTCGGAAGACCGCCAAAAGATGCCAGTTAATAAAAAAAATAACTTACAACCTCACACACAACAAAGGGGAGAGGCAGGGAGCCTGTAAGTGAAGTTGCAAGCTAATTTGATATTTAATTGGCGTTTTTGTGAGGTCTGAAAATGGCTAAGCGAGAAAAAAAATGGCGTCCGTAAAGCCGTAACTTTTTTTCAAGCCCGTAAGTCGGAAACACATTTTGGGGAAAATTAAATTATCCCAATAAAGGGATATGGAAGGTCTTGGATTTTACGAGGTATATAATATGCCTGTATATTACATTTATGCACTTATGTTTTTTTTTTAAGAAGTGCTTTCAAGCACTGTTTGTGACTAAAATCAAACACAAATCTCCTCTATGGGTCAACCACTGCAGTGTATGCAGACATAGACTCTGTAGGGCTGGATATGCAGAGTGCAGCCTAGTCTAGAACAACGGCCAATAAGGGACCACGTTGCAGCCGCACATTACAGAATGTTGCTGAAAGATGGTCATTGATTGGTTAGTATGAGATGCTGCACAGCAAGTACTACAGAGACTGTGTCTGCATATGCTGCAGAGGGCAGACCCATACAGGGACTATGTCTTTGAACATATCTTGATGGTCTCATTAAAAATCTCACATAGTTCATTAATTCGTGGGTGGTATTACATGAGGGAAGATCACAACCAGATTCTCATGAATTCTTTCAGCCAATATATTAGACTAGCGTATTGCCCGTCAAAAAATGACGGCAATGAGATGTGTATGTTTTAAAAGTTGTTTAGTTATTAATATACATATGGAATTGTAATGTAGCTAATGTTGTTTTCTGTGTACTACTGAAATATAGAATACAAATTAATAAATTAATTTACGTATTTTTATGCATTGTGTTGAAGAGCTGGCAATTTGTGTTGATGTTGCTGCAGCATTAGTGGTGTGGAGGTGCTGTGTAAGCGTGATGAACGTGTGCAGTGTAATAGTGTGCGTGCGCGAGCCGAAACCGTTAACGTAGCTGTGTACTTCCGCATTATCCTAAAATGGCGGATAATGTGTGGTATGCGTCTTAGCGGATTATCGGTACGTGTTTTCCGTGGTTATAGTGCTGTAGCCTCGTTTTCGTTTTGTTCGTCTGCCATTTTTTCTGCGGCGCTCATTGCCAAAGTACTACGGTTTAACGTCTCGCCTCGCTGTGCGAGGCTCGCCGGGCGATGATCGCCTGCGGCGCTCATCGCTATGCCCGCTAAAGTACTACAGTTTAACAGTAAATATGGTCAAACGGTCAAATGACGGTTAAATGTTGTGAAATTTGTTTGCCACACAACCTGACGCTACATTTGTCCCTTTTTTTTTTTCTTAAAATAAATACTAATTTTTTTTTTTTAATTTTAATTTTTGTAACTTTAAACTTATATTTCATCAAATGCGTTGGTTTAGGCGGTAAATCCGATGTTGCGCGAGACAAAGGCGTTAAATCTGTGTTAATGCGTAAATCTGTAATTGCGTTTCGTAAAATGTACTCGCTACTGTCTTTTTACTCATTGCGCGGTTAATCCGCATCCTTTATCTCGTTGTTTTTCAAACACATACGTCTGTGGCTGTGTTTTACGCAGTTCGTAGTAGTATAGCCTCATTTTCATTTTTTTCGGAGGCCATTTTTTTCTTGCTTAGCCGATTTTCGATCTTTGTAACTCGGCTAAATCGATGTAAATTGGAGTTCCAACTCACTTCCAGACGTCCTGCCTGGTTCCCCATGCTGTAAGTGACCTTTATTTTATTTTTTAGTGTGTATTTAGTGTTTTTTTTATTGTTTTGGTTCCGCCGCTTATCTCGTAATTTTTTTCATCTCGTATTTTTTTTCTAAGTGCTACGGTTTAACGGCTCGCCTCTCTATGCGAGGCTCGCCTGCAATGAGCGCCTGCGGCGCTCATTGCCAAAGAGCTACGGTTTAATATAACGGCTCGCCTCGCTACGCGAGGCTCGCCTGCAATGAGCGCCTGCGCAGCTCATTGCCAAAGTGCTACGATTTAACGGCTCGCCTCGCTGCGCGAGGCTCGCCAGGCGATGAGCACCTGCGCCGCTCATCGCTAAGTCATACGCACTATGCAACGCAGCGTGACGACAAATCGTAGTTAGACAATTATAGTATGTGATAATACCTGCACTTTGTGACTACACATAGGGACATATTCTATCAGCTACTTGCAAATGCTTTGAACTCATAAATATGGCTTTGTGTGTTCTTTTTTTATAAATGTTTATAAGCATTCTATTGACTAATTAATTAGTGCCAAGAAGTAATATTTGCCGAATATGTAGCAATATTAAGAGTGATTTTAAGTGTGTATACATTTATGAATTGGGCAATTGAATAGGGCCATTGTTCAGGGGATCAATTATATTTACCTCAATTCACTGAATTAGACCTTGGATTACTTACTTGTGCTGTAATGGGTATTCCACTTTTTTCTAATTCATTGGCAGTTATATTGAAGTAAAAAACTTTATAGCCATTGAGGTTTGTTGAGGGCAATGTTCTTCTGCTTATGGCCATTAGTAACTATGGCTAACATTGGATTCACCAGGCGAAAATAATGACCGTCCCATGTGGAGCAGATTACTGCCAGCCCATCTGGCCAGGGTCTTAATCAGATTTTAGATCTGGTGCACTAACAGTATTAGCTAAGTATCAGGATCTGTAGTCTTACATAAAGGATTGTTCACACTCTTACATAGTAATTGAGGCTGAAAAAATACTTTCAGTCCATCGAGTTCAACCATCAAGATCTACTCTGACCTGCAATATGCATATTGGTTGTTAATTAATATCAAAGGCATCTTAAGATGCCTCTGATATGTACTATGCACCCATAGTCTATTCACCCCATGTTGACCCGCTGCCCTAAAATCCCCCTATGCCACTTTCTTTTCGGTCCATTCCCTATAATTGAAACCTCATTACTTTTTTCCTCATTTACTTCCCATCTATTTTATTCCCTCATATCTTTCCACTCCATTTTTTTCTGCAGTCCATTCCTCTCAGGATAGTATAACAAATACTGATAACACATAGACAATTCCAAAAATAATAATCCTCTTTTATGGGCCACAAACTACAACAGTAAAACAATAATCCAATTACACCACTGGTTTACACAAAACAAAATACAACTAAATGATTTACACTGCTGCACGGTTTCACACACATTCTCAAATCGCCAGCATCTGACACACAACAAAGAAACCAAAAATGCTAATACATTGCTTTGCCAAAAAAAATGCTGTTGTTCCAAAATAAATTACAATAAAATAACATTTCTCTTTCTCTTTTACAACAGACTCTGCCTGAAGACTATTGCACAAAGATTTGCAGCACCGGATCCACTCATATTCATCCACAACTAAGACTTCTAACAAGGTATAGTACAACAAGTACAAAACGAGAAAACATAAAAGCATGTTTGTTGTGTACCAATGTGAACATGAAAAATACAATAAAATAATAAGCAACGAACAACAAACATGAGGCACACAAAGCACGATCTTTCACCAAATATTGTTGACACTTTTCACATTTAAAAAGGAATCCTTTTTTACCTCCACCAACCTCTAACATTAACCCATAACTTCAATCTATCATCCCAAACGTGGCCGATAGAAAACAGGATACTACAACAAATACAGCTAACACATAACAAATTCAAGAATAAATCCTCTTCTCTGGGCCCTAACCTACAACATTAAAACCACAACCTGAACAGACACAGAAAATAGGATACTACAACAAAGAATAGTAACACTTACAAAAAAACACAATAAAGGTTCTTTTATGACCCACACCCTATAAGCCTAAAACTAAAAGATAATCCTACAATTACAACAATCGCCCACAGAAAACACAAAAATACTCAAAATATTGGTACTGTTTACAACATGTACCCAAAAATTCCCTTGCCTGTGGTATACCTAGAAGCCAAAAATAGAAACCTACAAACTCAAAAGTAACGTCCCCAAAAAATAAAAATAAATAAGAGTAACACATAAAAATTTAACAATATCAACCATATAATCTACAATAACCTATAAGCCTCAACGCACAACATAAATCTAGAATGACAACACTGGTGCACAGAAAACACTATAGTAAAAAAAACAAAAAAAAAACACTTACAAAACAAAATACAATCACAAAATAAACTAATAATACATTCTTTATATTTACAGATTAATATGGCTGATACTGACAAGAAACAGGAAAAGATAAGATGCCAAACTAGAGAACGACAAAAAAGATGGGCACACCAGCAGACACCGGAGCAGAAGGAAATTCGACGAGAAAAAGAACGGAAAAGACTTGCAAACAAAAGACTAGCAGCAGAAAAAATAAAAACTACACCTAAGAAGGCAACTAAAAAACACGAGCATTTAGAACCTGTTCCTCAACAATCAGATAACATTTCCAATGATGACTTACAAACTCAGACTGATATGCTCTTCAAATTGTCCTTTACATAAGTCTTTAGCAGTAGAGGTTCGTAATTGTAGGGACATGAATATTGTCTGTTAGTTTTATGGGGCTTATCATTTCAAACAGGAAAGACCCAGAGATGGCCAGTTCATTAGTTGCTGTCAAAAAGGCAAGGTCAAACTACCAGAAAGACAACAATTATGACTGCATTATGACTGAGCCTGCTTTTCCCAATTACAAAAATTTCAAAACAAACATAAGATCATACAATAGTGCCATATCCTTTGCATCTGTGGGGCATCATTAGCTGCTAATGTGCCAGGACATGGCTCTTACTGCTTTAAAGTCCAAGGCCAAATTTACCATTGTACTTCACATTTACATCCAGAGGAAGGAGAGCAAAGAAAATTTGCTCAGCTATACGTGCTAGATACAATGGAAGCTGTTGATCAACATATGCAGCTTCAAGAAAATAAAAATGCCTACCTATAGAGCTAGATAACATTATGGACAATAACCCCTACAATCAAGCTTCTAAAATATTGGCAGAAGTAGAAAAGGAACAACAACTTCATGCAGAAATACATCAATTTCTAATCCCAAAAGTCAATATGGTGCTTAAAAGAGATCGACATACTGATAAACGCTGTTATAATTTACCAACATCAAATGAGGTTGCAATGGTCTTTCAAAATGATGAAGGAGAACCACCATATCAGAGAGACCACTATTTCACATGGAATATATCCCAGAAATAAGGAGCAACCTTTCATTAATATAAGTATCTTAAGTACTAATTAAGATTCAATGACATATCCAATATTTTTCCCACATGGAGAAGCAGATTGGCAACCAAAATTAACCCTTCAGAGTTACCCAAAATATAAAGTACGAGTACGAAATTATATTTCCATGCTTCAATTTAAAGTGGCTCAAATTGCCATTCAAAATTGATTCAATCCAATTTTATGTGGTGGAAAACTAACACAACAATGGATTATTGATTCCTATTTGCAAGCTGAGGCCAATAATTTAAACTTCATTAAGTATCAACAAGATAAACTACGTGTAAAACAGTATTGTGGATTGATGGATTATGTCGCTGAGGTTGCTACAATCAGAGACATGACAGCTGGCAAAGCCATCATTTTACCATCTTCTTTCCAGGGATCTCCTCGCAATATGCGAGAAAGATACAATGATGCCATGGCTATTGTCACCAAATTTGGGAAACCAGATTTATTTATTACATTTACATGTAATCCACAATGGCCAGACATTACACACAATTTGCTAATTGGCCAAACTGCTTCTGATAGACCAGATTTAGTGGCCAGAGTCTTCAAAATAAAATTAAATGAATTAATACGTGACATAACCATAAGTAACTTATTTGGAAAATGTCTGGCTTATGTTTATACTATTGAATAAAAAAAAAGAGGACTTCCACATGCACATATTCTTATAATCCTTCAAGAAAAAGATAAGTTAGATACTGGTGACAAAGTAGATTCAGTCATTATTGCTGAACTACCAGATTCACAACTACATGCTACACTATATGAAATAGTAACTCATCGTATGATTCACGGACCGTGTGGAGATATTAATCCACAGTCACCATGTATGGAAAATAAGAAATGTCCAAAAGAATATCCAAAAGATTATAGAGACAAAACCTTTGCCAATTGTGTTGGATATACATTATATAGAAGAAGAGAAGGACAAACTGCCATTATTAGGGGCAAAAAGGTAGATAATAGATATGTGGTACCATAAAATCCACATTTACTCATGAAGTATAATGCACACATTAATGTAGAAGCCTGCACTTCTATCAAATACATTAAATATGTCTACAAATATATTCACAAAGGGTATGATGCAGCTACTGTAGTAGTCAAAAGTGCTGAAAATATCGAAAGCACAGAGTTAGTACATGATGAACTTGCATCTCATGTAGATGCTCGCTATGTGAGCGCGCCAGAAGCTATGTGGCATCTTCTAAAATTTGAAATACATGATCGATCACATGCAGTATATAGATTAGCTGTACATTTGCCACAAAGACATTTAGTCTATTTCCATGCTGGAAATGAAACAAATACTTTGGCACAAAGTGAGCATTGCCACACTACATTAACTGCATGGTTTCAATTAAATTCAACTGATTTACAGGCAAGGGAATTGTTATATATTGGCATTCCATATTATTATATTTTCGTTAATGGATTATGGCGACAAAGAAAAAGCCGGGGAAATAAAATAATACCAAGAATTTACACTGTCAGTCCAATAGACCTTGAACGTTTTTGCTTACGACTACTACTTTTAAATGTTCCTGGTGCACAAAGTTTTGAACACTTCAGAACTCTTAATGACATAGTATATGAATCCTTTCATTTAGCTGCGCGACATAGAAACTTCCTAGCTGATGATACAGAATGAGAAAGATGTCTAGAAGAAGCAGCACTATGTCAAATGCCACAGCAGCTGAGGGAACAATTTGCATTCATTTGTATTTTCGTAAATACTCCAAATGCATTAGCTTTGTGGGACAAATTTAAAAGTAATATAGCGGAAGACTTTATACAACGATACAATGAGCTGATTGCACAATTAAAAGCATTCATTGAAATCCAAGAGGTCTTTTTAACTCATGGATTAAGTTGTGCAAGTTTTAATCTGCCAGATCCAGGTCCTATAGATGACATAAACTTTGAAGACTATGACATTCAACTACAAACAGAAAGAACAAAAGAAAGACTGGCCACTTTAAATACATTACAATTGCAAGCAGTTAATGCTATGAAAAATGCCCTAGATGATGACACGGTGAAAGAGCGTTATTTCTATCTTGATGGACCTGGCGGATCAGGAAAAACGTATCTATATAATTTATTGATGAGTTTTGTACGAGCACAAGGTCAAATAGCACTGGAATTTGCAACCACTGGAATTGCCGCACTTTTGTTAGATGGTGGAAGGACTGTGCATAGTGGATTTAAACTGCCAGTGCCTATTTTGGAAACATCAGTCTCGGATATTCGAATTACATCATTACAAGCAAAAAAAATACGAAAAAAGTAAATTTATTATAATAGATGAGGCGACAATGATGTCATGCTATGCCCTACAATGTATTGACCGTTTGCTTCGGGAAGTCATGGATAATACTTTGCCATTTGGTGGAAAGGTCATGTTGTTAGGTGGCGATTTAGACAAATCGAACCGACATTATCGAAACATGTATAAAGTCAAGTACACTATAGAAACATTTTACCAGTCTTCAATTACAACAAAATATGAGAACAAAGGAGAAAATTAGTTCAATGACTGGCTTATTGCAATTGGAGAAGGAAAAACAGAATGAGGACACTGTGCACATCCCAGCTCATATGATTTGCAAACAAGATCTTATATCTGCTATATTCGAAAGTACAATAAATAACGAGGACTATTCAGAACTTGCCAACAAAGTCTTACTAACATGCAAAAATAAGGAAGCATTGCTCCTCAATAATAAAATATTGAAAACAATAAATGCACCTCAAAAAATTTATCAGAGTGCTGATTCTGTACTTGGTGATGACAAAGATAGTCAGACAAACTTTTCGACTGAATTTATAAACTCATTAACTCCGTCTGGAATGCTACCACATATTTTGCAGCTAAAGAAAGGTGCAATTGTCATGTTACTGTGAAATATGAACCCAAAAAAAGGCCTATGCAATGGTACAAGATTAATTGTTCAACAATTAAAGGACCATTTCATAGATGCAGAAATTATAACTGGTACCCATAAAGGAGAGTGAGTTTTCATACCAAGAATAGATTTTGCACCAAGTGAAAGTGGCCTCCCTTTTGTACTTCAAAGAAGACAATTTCCAATCAAAGGACAAACTTTCAAATCTGTGGGTATATTCTTAGAACAACTAGTATTTGCACATGGCCATTTGTATGTTGCCTACTCAATGTGCAAAAATCCACAGGCTATTAAAGTTTATATTGAAAACAATGAAAGTCAAGGTGATTTACTAGATGATGGACGCATTTTTACCAAAAACATTGTCTACTATGAAGTACTGTAACTATAATTCCACCAAAGACAAGACAGAAATAGCAAACAAAAACACAAAATAAACTCAATGACAATTTCACTACAAAAACAAAAAACAAAATATAGAGAACAGTAATTTCATTTCAAGAATGTCATTTTATGTCACTCAGACTCTTTTTAGAGCACCACGATTTCCATAAGAAACTCTATACAATGGCAAAACACATAGAGAACAGTGGTTACACCCCGCGGACGAACTTTAATGTCTGGTGTTCTCTTTTTAGAGAACCACTATTTCACATAGGAAACTCTATGTGCCATTTTAAACGATTACAACAATAACAACAAAATCTCAACCATCAAAAATCAACAACGACAAAATAACTGATTAGAATTTTATGCAAGTAGCCTTTTTGCATGATTAGCCCCACAAAACACTTTGTTTGCATTTTACAATTACAGTTTAAATGTTACTTCATTATGTTACTGTTTATAATGATACAAGTTTTAAAAACAAACGTGCAAAGTTGTTTAATTGCATATATTTCAAAGTTCATGTTAAGAGGAGGAGCTTTTGTTATACAATCTATATGTATCATTCAATGCAAAATATTAATCCAGGGAGTAATCCGATCGTCAGTTAATGGGGTCAGGAAATAATTAATTTTGCCCCCCTTTAATACAATTGGCTAAGTTTCAAGGAGGGTTTTTACTGTTTGCCTTCCTCTGGATTCAATATATATTTTGTTTAACAGTTGTTAATCTACAAGTTGCATGTTAAAAAAACATTATGTCAAGTTTACAATACTCATGAATACAATGTTGACCTGTTCTTACATTAAAATGTTACTACTCTTAAAAAAACATGATTTAACAATTGGTCACCTACAAGTTGCATGTTAATAAAATAAACATGTTTCATATAATAATTGTACTTCTTTATAGAGAAGAAAAAGGTTACAAGTGTCAAATACGCATATTACCTGCGAAACAGAATTCAAACCATACACATTTAATTGCCGTCATTTTTTGACGGGCAAGTCGCTAGTCTTATTTATATGTCTCACGATCTGCTTCTTCAAGGGGGTTTGATATGAACCTAGTTCAAACCTACCCCAGCAGAATCATGTAGTTCTTGTTCTCTGTGGCACAAAAGATGGCTTCTGAAGAGGGTAAGGCCCAAAAGGTAAAGGCAGAGAATACTGGATACAAGTTACTAGTGGCCCATGGCAAGACCACTCCCCAAGTCAGGATACAAAACACAAAAAAAGTCTCACAATGTGGATATGTGAAAACTATATCTAAACCTTTATTAAATGATCAAAACAACATATTTATACTCTCCACACCCTTGTGTACATTTGTGTATGTGTGATGTCAGCCCATTTGGCTTGCAAACTTGGGTTATCAAAGCTCTTGAGATCAAATTTAACAGATATCTATAGCTGGCTTGTGAAAAAACCTTTATGTTAAACTAAGTGTTTACTTAGGACTACTTGAAGTACATTCATCTGTCTTGGTTGGTGTTTATCAAGGGTTAGAGTGCAATGATCTGCAGCTAACCTCTGTGCAGAGCATGTTTAACTTATCCTCATGTATTCTCCACTTCTATATACATTTTGCCTCAATAACATATAGTATACATAATAACCATGTACATGCAACAGGCAACATATAACACACACAATCACATATATAATTGTGAGCATGCGGGCCGTTGCTCGCGCAGCTAGCCCACAAGAACTGCATCCCTCGCAAAGCAAGGGACACAGTTCCCCGCAAATGCGGGTCCTCGCAAAGCGAGGGGCCGCATTTGCGGTGGTGGAGCATCCCAACGTCCCCGCAAATGCGGATCCTCGCGAAGCGAGGGTCCGCATTTGCGGAGGTGGAGGCTCCAACGTCGGCTATGTTAACACACACACACACACACGACTTTGAAAAAAATAAAAATCTCAAAGGCGCCTCACACCGATTACACACACACACACCGCGGACGAGGGCCTCAGTTGCTGGCATGGAGCATCGAAGGTCGAAAGGCGCTCGATGACAGCAACTGAGGCCCTCGCTTCCTCAAATGCGGGTCCTCGCAAAGGGAGGGGCCGCATTTGGAATGCGGGTCCTCACAAAGCACTTAGGGAATGAGGCAACCATAACGTAACGGACAACGACACGCACTAAGAATCCCACTAACTAACTGGCCAACCCGCGCGCCACTACAAACAGTGAAAACACACCAAATACTCACAAAAACGACATAAAAAGCTTACCCATAGCAAGGGGGGGCTCCCAGGACCTCTGAAAGTGAAGTTACACCTCCAGTTAAGTCCAAATTCCCATGTTCAAACACAAGAAAATCCCCTAAGCGAGAGAAAAAATGGCCACTGAAAAAAACGAAAACGAGGCTCACCTCGGAAACCTGCATTAACCTCAGAACCAACCTTAACGTAACAAACACTCATAGGCACGACAAATGGCGGAACTGCGCGCACCTAAAAAACAGTCAAAACACACCAAATAATCACATGAACAACATAAAAAGCTTACCCATAGCAAGGGGGGGGGGGCACCCAGGGCCTCTGAAAGTGAAGTTACACCTTCATTTAAGTACAAATTCCAGAGTTCACACACACGAAAATCCCCTAAGCGAGAGAAAAAATGGCCGCCGAAAAAATTGAAAACGAGGCTCAAAGACCCAGGACCGCTCAGCCACCTACAACTTACCCAAGAAGGGATCCAAGATAAGATCAGAAACCCGGATTAACCACAGGGGATCCGAGATAAGCTCCGAGCCCTGCATTAACCCCACATTAACCATTGCAGTGGGGGTCCCGATTGCACGCGATCGGAGACCCCCGCTGCAATCAAAATTCAAAATTCCTGCGTTACAGGTCCTTTAAGGACCGTAAAGGTCCTTAAAGGACCCGTTGTAAAAGAAAAAAAAATACACTGTCCCCCTGTCAATCATGGGGGTCAATACAGACCCCCATAAAACCCTCATTAACCCTGTCACTCATGGGGGTCAATAGAGACCTCCATAAGCCCTTCATTCCCAATCTATCTAAATAAATAACACAATTTAATATACAATACATTCTATGCTACCGATATAAAACCCCTAGCTAACATACAATAAATGCTATCTATATATTAACTAATCAAAGTCTAAGCTAAAATAAAAAAATGAAGACCACTTACCTTTGCAGATATCCATTGCGATCAGCCACCTACGAATTTATATTTTTTTTTTAATTAGTGCAACACGTTTACACTTATAAAATAAACATTATAGACATTCTATACATTCTATACATTCTATAAATTATATACATTATAAATATTCTACTCACCTTTCCGCCATGTCACGTCCGGCATTCTTTAAATCCTTCTCCGGCACGTCACCTGTCAACATTAATACACATACATCAAAATAAAATAAACATAATCTACATTATACTTACCTCCCTGCGATGTCTCCGGCCTCCTCCGGATCCTCTTCTGCCACGCCCTGTAAAAAACCCAAAATATATATACTTACATCCGCACTCCCGGACATCCCCGACGCTAATGAGGCTCCAGGAGAATTTTCCGGAAGAAAATAAGCAATGGCGCCTTCTGATTGGTTGAAAACGCTGTCTATCAAATTCACCCAATCAGGAGGCGCCAATGTGTGAGTCAATCAGAAAGGGATACACCCTAAAATCCCACTCTGATTGGATAATGCACCTATCAATCTTTATTTAAACCAATCACAAGGCGCAGATGCCTTCAGCCAATCACAATGGAATACACCCCCACAGGGTGATTGGTTGGAGCCTCTGCGCATTCTGATTGGTTGCACTGACAATAGCCAATCACAATGGAATACACCCTCACGTACTGATTGGTGAAGGATTTGCGCATTCTCATTGGCTACTGTTAAAATCAATCAATATTACAGCCAATAGGAAGGCGCAGATGTCTTCACCAATCAGTACGTGGGGGTATATTCCATTCTGATTGGCTGATGGCAATAAAGCCTTAGGATTGGTTCAAATAAAGATTGAAAGGTGTGTTATCCAATAAGCGTTGTATTTTGGGGTGTATACTTTTTTCATTGGTTCACAAATGGGGTCTTCTCATTGGCTGAATTTGATAGACAGCCTTTTCAGCCAAACAGAAGCCGCCATTGCCAATTTTACTCTGGAACACTCCATAGGAAGGTCATTAGCGTTGGAGACGAGTAGGCCGGAGACATCGCGGAAAGGTAAGTTTAATCTAGATTGTGTTTATTTTACTTTGCTTTATGTTTACTAATTTAATGTTTTTTTTTACAGGACTACCGCCGGACAACACGCTAAGATGGCCAATGGAACATGGACGACGGAACATGGACAACGTGACATGCTGGAACGGGACATGCTGGAAAGGTGAGTATAATATTTACAATATTTAGAAAATTTAGAATGTTTAGAATGTTTACAATATTTAGAATGTTTAGGTATTTCATTTAACGTGTTGTATTAATTTTTGGAATCTTTTTTACCGTAGGTTGCTGATCTGAAGAAACATGGTAAGTGGTCTTAATTATTTTATTGTACCTTACAATTAGGGTAGCTATATATATATATATAGATAGCATGTATTGTATATTACATAGATATGGGGAAGTATTTAGATAGTGGGATGTATATTATATAGTGGGATGTATATTACATTATATAGTGGCATGTATATTACATAGTGGCATTTATATTAGATAGTGGCATGTATAGTAGATAGTGGCATGTATATTACATAGGGTTGTATTGTATTTTATTTAATTGTATTGTATTTTATTTTATTTTATTGTGTTGTATTGTATTATATGTATGTATTATATGTATTTCATTTTCAGGTGTGTAATTTTTTTTAAAATGTAGTGACGGGAGGTTGTAATGTCTTTTTTTATTTTCTGTAATGTTCCTTTTTTTATTTTTGGTCACTTAGGTTTCTTTTTTTGCTTCTGTAATGTACATTTTTTATTTTTGGTGATTTTACTTTTTCTTATTTTATGTCATGTAGATTTCTGCTTTTTGAGGAATTTAGTTACTTGAGGCACACAGTACACTCACATTGTGTGACAAACAGCATTTCAACACTTTCTTTTATTGACCGTCATTTTTTAGAAACGGTTCCTGAAATGTCAAATACGGATATTAATAATTAAACAACTTTCCAAACATACACATCTCATTGCCGTCATTTTTTGACGGGCAAGTCGCTAGTAATACATAATCACAATGCAACAATGTCATACTCCCTTGGCCATATTCATAATTACTGCCAATATGAGTCTTTAAACAATTAAATCATGACAATATGTAATCCATACCCCATATTATTCTCATTTGCATGTAGACAATAACACTAAAGATAATATCTCCTATACCATATATGTACCAACGAACTCCTATTACCCACTTTAAATTACTTTTTTTCAGACTAGTGCTTCAGTTTCCTACTAGGATCAAACAGTCCTAATATATTTGTCTCCATTGTATTTTATCTTGCTATCGTCTTTTATGAAGTTGTGTATTGCTGCCTCATCCCACACACGAAAAATAGTGGGATTGGGGCATAATCCTCAAATCAGACTAGTTCCTGTTACTTACCTTCTTGTCTGGATAATCCAACACAGCTCTAAGCTTGACCTTGAATAAAAAATATAAGGCTGAATGTCCAGAATCCAGCAACTCAATTCAACCAATAGAGGGAATTGTTATCTCTGAAAATAGCAAACTTATTGTCTTAGAGGTAGGGCTGTAACTTCTTGAGAGCCCAAGCTGCATTCTTTACTACTTCTGGAACGTGGATGAGGGGTATTTGCCCAAGTGTATGTGCAGTATGCATTGCCAAATTAGGGTGAACCAGTTGAGCGCTGACAAACTCTGGTAGTCTTTTATAGCATCTTGGTTTGGCTACCTTGGATGTTTCAGCATAAATCCTGAGTGGCCTATGACACTAGATAATTTAAAAAGTTCACAGCTCGGGCCTAGAACCTTGAGGTTAGATAAATTGCTTTCCCCTCACTCGCCCAGAAGCAGGATATTGCATCTAAGGATTCAACCATAGCTCTTCATAAATGTAAATGACCCTTTCACACACAACTTCCACAGATGTATCATTGACCCCACCCCCAATTTCCTGGGTTTTAAATGTTTCCTAATAAACAGCTACTAATTAGTAAAAAAAATTGTATTAAATTGAAAAGTTGAATGTACGTACATATTTATATGCTAGATACTGATATGTGGATGTGCACAGCCCTAGGAAGCTTACATAAAGTGCACACCCCTAGGAAGCAACATATTTGTGGGGTCACAGCAGAGAATGACCTTAAGGAGACAGGCAGAAAGAAAGAAACAGACAGTAACAATGATATTGGATACATGGAATAGAGTTTTGGGTCTGTTTTGGGATACTATCTAATTCAAGTTATTGGATGATCAAGGTATATTTTAATGCAATTTTGGTTTGATTGTCTATAATGCTGAATACTGTGGCAGAAAATTTGTATGTCTATACAGTGCAGGATATACCTTTTTGGAGCCACTAGGCAGTGAAGTGGAGGAGCCCCTGTGAGCGCGTGCACAAGGTAAGAACACACCCATTTCCTTTTACTATGCCCCATAACAGCTATTTTCACAACATAGCTATTCATACACACACCCTATTACTTGTTTTTTTAAATGCATATGATGTTGGGCCAGTCTGTGAACTGCAGTATTTCACTTTCATAGCAGAAATTATTTTTAGTTTTTTTTAAGCTACAAAAAGGGATGCTCTTCACAGGTAAGAGCCCCTAGTCAGATGCCTAGTTGGCCTAATGGGTAATCCTGTCACATGTCAAGAGCATTTGGATATTATGTGATTTCTTATTGTGCTTATCTTTTATTCACGTTCCCCTTACCACTTAGTTATATGCATTTATTTTTTTGAAAACAGACAATACACAACGTTTGTATAAAGGAAGAAAATATTTATTATATTGTACTTCTCATTACAAAATGAAAAATAAACTTTATATAGTGGCCCTTTAAACTACATTTAGTTTGAAAAGCTCTTACACCAACCCTTTATCCAAGTAAACTTGAAATTATGCAACCTATACTTTCAAACAACCATGACTTATTTTATCTCTTTAGTATTCCTTTAATTTGTAGCACAGTGTGCAAATGTGAGCCAACTAATAAAGTTGTGCTTCTGGCATAATTGTACACCAATCATTCACATAAACATGAGTATTAAAAATCATGGTAGGTGCCATTTAATTATTTTTAAGATGAGCCACAATCTAGAGTGGTGTAAGTTTTTGGGTTTATGGTAACGTTCAGTGTGTTCTCATCTACATTGGGGGTTCAACGCGCTGGCTTTCTCTACCCACCTTTTGACTTCGTTATTTGTGTTGGATACAACACAAAATCCATTAACAGACCTAGTAATTTAATTACATAGTTACTGTAACGGAACCCATCACTGTTTTACCCTGTTTTATGATTATTATGGTTAAAATATGACCCTACTATTATACTGTATGTATGTTGGTTTATGCTCTGCAGAATATTGGCCCAGACTAGTGCAGACCTTGGCATGGGAGATAATCCTGTTACAGAGACTCCTCATAAGATAAGGAAGTCTATTGTATAAAGTGTTTTCATTCTCAGACATAAGAACAAAGAAGGATGATCTAATCCATGTCTGATTGTATCAAAGTTGCCAGGTAGCCTCAGGGAGGTGTGACCCACCTATTGTCCCTATCTGTGTACTATGTGGCCAACTATGGGGGATATGTGAAATGTCTGTGTATTATGTGTAAAAGATACTTTTACTAACTTTTGAACCCCTGGTCTGATTCATGCCATTTTTTAATATGTTGTTCCACAATTTATGTTGTTCATAAAAATGTAAGATTTATTTATGTACTATGTAAAATCATAAAGTTATAAAAATGTATAAAAATGTGTAGGTTTTAGCTGGGAGATAATTGAGTAGATACAGTAATAAACTTAATTATCTCCCAAACAAAGGGGAGGTAAACTGTGGGCGTTACTACTGTGTTATTGATTGTTCTATACCTCCCCCCCCGGGTGTGTTCTGTTTACCTGACTGTAATAAAAACCAGGCTGGGTGTGCCAGCAAGAGAGTTCTACTTGACCCTTCAAAACGTCGTCTCGTTCTTGGAGGGGATTGCTATATCATACTGGGGATTGCTATGCTTTGCATACTCACTGGAGCTTTAAACTACTGAACCCTTGTTCCTGATGTACTCTCCTTGGAGGAGAGGTCTTCCCCACACGATCCTGGATGCTGGAGATTCATACAGGGTGGAAGGAAGACGGCGTGGCTCCAGTTAAGCTAAGGCGTTTGTGGAGTCTGTGGTGGTTGTGGTGTCAGGTGCGGTGCTTGTAGTCCTCGGCGCAAGCTAGGACGCGTCCATCAACGGAGGTACCCGGTTGGGGTGCCAGTAGATCCGTTACAGTTACATAGTAATTGAGGTTAAAAAAAAACTTTTAGCCCATCAAGTTCAACCTTTTAAGATCTCCTCTGATCTCCAAGATACAGATTAGTTGTTAATTGATCCAGAGGAAGGCAAGCAGAAAAAAAAATTAAACTTTGCCAATCGTCTCAAAAGGAAAAATGTTTTATTCCTTCCTGACCCCAGATACTGGCGATCAGACTCCTCCTTGGATCAATACTCTCTCTATAATTAACCAGGATAACCCTGAATACCCTTATTAATTAAAAAATATATCCAATCCCTTTTAAAGTTATCTATTGAATCCGCTGTCACCACGTCCTTTGGTAGAGAATTCCAATGACTAACCACTCTTACTGTGAAGAACCCTTTTCTTTCTTTAAGGTGAAATATTTTTACTTCTAACCTCAAAGGATGTCCTCTTGTCAGGGGCAGAAGGTGTCGTCCTTCCTCCCCAGCGACAGTTTACCCTAACAAGGGGAGACACCAATCTCCCAGACGGCGCAGATGGGACCGTGGTCTCTGCGCCCACAGCCTGTCCAGATCCCCAACTAACCTCACTGGGACAACCGGAGGAGGGGGTAAGAACAAATTCCCCTCCCCAGCTAACTTCTAATGTGGCCCCAGGGTTAATAGAGGAAATGTTAACCCCCACTGACCCCCACGTTTCCCTGGCTACTGAGCCGGAATATGTCCCAAGTACCCCAGCAGAAGAGCTGACAGCGGGGCAGAGTGCAGTCGGCCTCTGCCCTCCCTTTGTCCCTTGTACAGAGCAGGATGTCCTGCAGGTTATACCAGCAGAAGAGCTGGCATCAGGGCAGAGTGCCGCTGGCCTCTGCCCCTCAAGTCCCCTCAGCGTGTTGCCCCATCACTCCAGCGAAATATCCAGGTGCTGTAACTGTTTGTTGTGGGGGGGCTGCTCTAGCACTGGTTTATTGTGGGTTGGTGGATGGTCTAACGGAGGCACTGACCGACAGAAGGTCAGGTGCCTGGTTAGACTTCCCCCCATAGGGGAGATGTGTGACGAAGTGCCCTTCGCCACTTTGTCTTGGAGAGGACTGTTTGCCAGCCTCCTGCCCTGCGACTATGGCCCTGTGACATATTGCCCTTTAAACACAGTATTCGGCCATACCAGAGTGTATGTCACTCATTCTGGCCCTTTACATACAGGGGGGTCATTCGGTACTTGCCCTGTGTGAACCATGATACCACAGATAGCTATGCCATGGAGCCCATTCATATAATGAAAGACTATGGGAAAGACTTTAGCTACATGGTAATTGAACTGTGTGAAGAGGATCTGAGCGCTATTCGGTAGTTTTGTGCGGACACATCCCAGCTATCTGGGGAAATGTGAAATGTGAGTAAATGTGAATTGCAGTAATGCTGATGGGTTGTCAAACTAGAGAATTGACCAACAAATACTTTTGTCCGGACATCCCCAGGCCACTCCGTTGGGATCAGACCGTGTATGCCGGCTTATGGTCACGGGGGAGGTGTGTAACGGAACCCATCACTGTTTTACCCTGTTTTATGATTATTATGGTTAAAATATGACCCTACTATTATACTGTATGTATGTTGGTTTATGCTCTGCAGAATATTGGCCCAGACTAGTGCAGACCTTGGCATGGGGGATAATCCTGTTACAGAGACTATTGTATAAAGTGTTTTTATTCTCAGACATAAGAACAAAGAAGGATGATCTAATCCATGTCTGATTGTATCAAAGTTGCCAGGTAGCCTCAGGGAGGTGTGGCCCACCTATTGTCCCTATATGTGTATTGTGTGGCCAACGATGGGGGATATGTGAAATGTCTGTGTATTATGTGTAAAAGATACTTTTACTAACTTTTGAACCCCTGGTCTGATTCATGCCATTTTTTTATATGTTGTTCCACAATTTATGTTGTTCATAAAAATGTAAGATTTATTTATGTACTATGTAAAATCATAAAGTTATAAAAATGTATAAAAATGTGTAGGTTTTAGCTGGGAGATAATTGAGTAGATACAGTAATAAACTCAATTATCTCCCAAACAAAGGGGAGGTAAACTGTGGGCGTTACTACTGTGTTATTGATTGTTCTATACCTCCCCCCCCCGGGTGTGTTCTGTTTACCTGACTGTAATAAAAACCAGGCTGGGTGTGCCAGCAAGAGAGTTCTACTTGACCCTTCAAAACGTAGCCTCGTCTCGTTCTTGGAGGGGATTGCTATATCATACTGGGGATTGCTATGCTTTGCATACTCCCTGGAGCTTTAAACTACTGAACCCTTGTTCCTGATGTACTCTCCTTGGAGGAGAGGTCTTCCCCACACGATCCTGGATGCTGGAGATTCATACAGGTTGGAAGGAAGACGGCGCGGCTCCAGTTAAGCTACGGCGGTTGTTGAGTCTGTGGTGGTTGTGGTGTCAGGTGCGGTGCTTGTAGTCCTCGGCGCAAGCTAGGACGCGTCCATCAACGGAGGTACCCGGTCGGGGTGCCAGTAGATCCGTTACAGTTACATAGTAATTGAGGTTGAAAAATTTTTTAGCCCATCAAGTTCAACCTTTTAAGATCTCCTCTGATCTCCAAGATGCAGATTAGTTGTTAATTGATCCAGAGGAAGGCAAGCAGGAAAAAAAAATGAAACTTTGCCAATCGTCTCAAAAGGAAAAATGTTTTATTCCTTCCTGACCCCAGATACTGGCGATCAGACTCCTCCTTGGATCAATACTCTCTCTATAATTAACCAGGATAACCCTGAATACCCATATTAATTAAAAATATATCCAATCCCTTTTAAAGTTATCTATTGAATCCGCTGTCACCACGTCCTTTGGTAGAGAATTCCAATGACTAACCACTCTTACTGTGAAGAACCCTTTTCTTTCTTTAAGGTGAAATATTTTTACTTCTAACCTCAAAGGATGTCCTCTTGTCAGTTGAAAACCTCTTGGCACAAAAAGCTCACTTGACCAAGCTTTATACTGGCCCTGAAGGTATTTATATAATGTAATCATATCTCCTCTTAGATGTCTTTTTTCTAGAGAAAATAAGTTTAATTTGGTTAGTCTTTCTTCATAACTTAGCCACTACATTCCCGTTATTAGTTTTGTAGCCCTTCTCTGTATTTTTTTTCAGATCAAAAAAATCCTTTTTAAGAAGTGGTGGCCAAAATTGTACTCCATATTCCAAATGAGGGCGTACTAGGGATTTGTATAGTGGCAGAATTATATTTGCGTCCCTTGATTCTATACCCTTCTTAATACATGCTAATATTTTATTTGCTTTTGCAGCTGCTGCTTGACATTTAGCACTGTTACCTAGGTGGTTGTCAAAAAGTACTCCCAAATCCCTTTCAATATCTAATACGCCTATATTTGCTCCATTAAGATTATAAATTGCATGGCTATTTTTACTTCCCATATGCAGAACTTTACATCTATTCGTATTAAATCTCATGTGCCATTTAGATGCCCATTCTTCTAATTGATGTATAGGGAAAGTACATCATTATCTGATTTATTTATCTTGCACAATTTTTTGCACATCAGCAAAAATGGAGCCAATACTTTCCAGTCCCACCTCATTAATAAATATGTTAAAAAGGAGAGGACCTAATACTGAACCCTGAGGAACCCCACTTACCCCACTAGAGTATGTTCCATTTACCACAACCTTTTGTTTCTTGTCTTTTAGCCAGCTCTCGATCCATGAGCAGATATTTACTGCAATTCCTGTATTCCTTAGTTTGTTCAATAGTCTCCCATGTGGCACTGTATCAAAATTCAAAAAGATTACATCCACTGAATTGCCTTGATCCAGGTTCCTACTAACCTTCACATAGAAACTAATTGATTTTGTTTAACATGGCCTATCCCTCATATATCCATGTTGACTCCTACTTATAATCCTTTTTGAATAGACATATTTGTGTATATTATCCCTTATTAACGCTTCTAAAAGCTTTCCCACTACAGAAGTAAATCTCACTGGTTTATAATTTCCTGGATTTGCTCTTGCTCCCTTCTTAAATATAGGTATCACCTCTGCTTTTCACCAGTCATCTGGTAAAGACCCTGTGTTGAGTGAATCTTGAAATATTAATTATAATGGTTTGGCTATTACAGAACATAGTTCTTTCTCTGCCACAATTCCTTCAAAATTGTCAGACATTGCAAGAATATGATTTTAATTTGTTGTGGTGTCAAGTACCATCTTGATAGAATTTAGTTTCTACTGTAGAGGAGGAGATTGAGGAGATGGCCACTGAAGACACAATAGAATTCCATATATTCCGGGTCTATGCGTTTCCCTATTTTTATTTCCCATTTTGTCATATGTGGTCATTTCCAGTAAGTACCTTGCAGGATGTCCGGAGCCAGTGTTTAATTCATAGGTAATGTCCTTATGGTATCATTTGTTTGCAAATGATTTCATCTTGAGAGAATTTTAAAGTTAGTTTCTACTGTACAGTAGAGGATTGATGAGTTGGCCACTGAAGAGACAACAGAATACCATATATTTTGGACTTCGTGTTCCTCTATTTCGATTTCCAATTTTGTCATATATGGTAATTTCCAATGATTACGGTTCAGGCTGAGTAATGTCAAGAGTTGTTAATTAAATTAATATCTTTGTGGTCTAGTTTGTGTGCATATTAGTTCAAAGGGTGTTTGGTGTCTTGTCGTATCTTATTTCCCCTCATGTCTTTGTAGAAGTTAATATAACTGTAAAAGGAGAAAATATGTGTTAGTGATAGGTTGTGTATTTCTGTTAATGGCAGGATATGGCCATCATTTATCATGTCCAACACTGTAAGTGGGCAGTGTCATATATATATATATATATATATATATATATATATATATATATATATATATATATTGGTGGATTGGAGGGTTTAGGGAAAGTTTGTAGTAATATTTGTTATGCTTTAAACTTTACCAAGGTTGTGTTTTACTGAAACTATTAAATAAACAGAACATACGTCGTAGATTTAATTGTCAGACAGGTATGACACACAGTGGTACATTATTGAATACTGTCTTTCAGATGCAACAAATATATAGTTTAGGAACACATTGTTAATACAATGGATAACCTTTTTTCAATGCTATCTAAAGGGACATTGAAAGCATTTCCGAAATATTTAGAATTCATTTTAAGGCTGTTCTGTATGCTAATGTGCAACTCAGTATGCTAATATCTGGCTCCAGTATGCTAATGTACAGCACAGTATGCTAATATCTGGCTTCTGTATGCTAATGTGAGGCTCAGTATTCTAATATCTGGCTCCTGTATGCTAATGTGTAGCTCAGTATGCTGATATCTGGCTCCTGTTTGCTAATATGTGGCTCACTATGGTAATGTGCACCTCAGAGTTCTTGATAAGAATCGGAGAGGGGTGTAATTACCAGCTAACATCGGGGGTCTTTATTTTATTTTGTCCTCTACAGAAACCGACAAGAAGTCTGTAATCCTAATTAACACTTCAAAGCATCCCAGTAATATGCATGCACTGCTTATTTGCATATAAATACAACAACAACATGGAAATTCTCAGGATTGCTTCACTTTAGAAAAAAATGGATAACACAACGTAAAGCCAGTTTATAATTCGCTTTAAAAATGACAAACTTGATTTTGGGATAATCATATTCACTTTCTGAGTTTTGTAGAAGACTTTGAATTGCACAAGTATCTTCAATAGTAATGGGGCAGCTACACTGACAGTTCTTTCATTAGGATTAACTGAAAGGATACAGAGTATAAGGCTGGAAATAAAATATAACCTTTATTAATTGCGATATAAAATGTAAAAATAGACCCCCTGATAATGTCAGCACGTTTGACGACACACACATCGGGCTGTTGTAGCCTGTACAGGTAGCACTACAGGTTTGAGACTCGTACCTGATGTCCTCCCCTTTGCTATGGGGGTTTTTGTTTATGGTTTGAATCTTTAGTCAGATTGTTAGCCTAGCTAGTTTATTAGGGACCAAGAGCCTTTGCGGTATACAGGCTGTATGTCTGCGGGCCTGCTGCAGGCTTGAACTCTGCTACAATTCCGGTACTATTCATTTGAACAAGCCCGCAAGTTAGGGGTCAAAAGCCGAAACCGTAAACAATGCAATCGTGTGTAGCTTTTCAGGGCGGGAACATGATCAATTAAGCAAAGCTGTAACTACCCATTTAGAAACAGCCATTAGAAAATGAGACCGTCATCATTAGGTCAGTAAAACATGGAGGTTACATGTCAATCAATTGGCGTTTGGGGATCCGATATGTGATCGGACTTGCAAAACCGCAAAATACAAAATAATAAAAATGAATGTCAATACTGTTTTAGTCCATGTGGGTGGCCTGATATGTATTAACTCATTGATTCTCAAGATCGATATAACCCCGAAATGACACATAAAAAACTAAAAATGTTATTGCTGATTTGCGAGCTTGAGACGGTTGTGCAATTAATTCTAATGTCTTTCATCGCTTTCCCCATCATTTATAGTGCAGTATTGATTTTTTTATTTGCATTTACAGTGCTAAAATCCTTTTGTGAGTCCTATCTGGTACTCACAGGATTGTCTTCTACATTTGCCGTTTACAGGTGTGAAAACATTTGAGGGCTTGGGGAATTGTAGCAATTGAATAGAGATTTGCGTTTTTAGCGATCAGAGTTCTT
Organism: Discoglossus pictus; assembly: GCA_027410445.1. Lineage (NCBI taxonomy): Eukaryota > Metazoa > Chordata > Amphibia > Anura > Alytidae > Discoglossus > Discoglossus pictus. Next base: position 76,615,065 of record CM050170.1, on the reverse strand, counting down.
GCGGACATGAAATATCAAAGGCTTAGATGGGGTGTAAGTTTTTAACAACCGCAAGGATTTCAAGGCCGTAACCCGTAACTTGTTTGTAGCCCTCGAAAAAATGGCTATTAAGTATCAAATTAGCTTACGGGCTCCATTACGGTCTACAGTTACTTACAATTGCTCAATTGAATCCTACTCCAAGTAATTTATTGGGATATGCCTCTAGGGCAGCCTTCCAGGAAGGAGGTACCCTTTGAGGTCCTAGCAAGCTTGGACAGCATGGCTATTGCTCATATCTACTAGTGCCTTTTAGTATATCAAGTTAATTTATGGTTCTATTTTTACATTTTATAGAGTCATTAATAAACTTTATATTTTATTTCTAACAATATACTCTGTACAACTAATTTAAAGTTGTGTTTATTTTATTATTTATTTTACTTTTTATGTTCTTAATAAAATATTTTAAATTTAAACATGACCAGTGAAGATATTGGTTTGTGTTAGTGACAATATCCCTCAGATTTATGTTTTTAGGAGCCCTGTCATGTAAGGCAGGAGCCAGTGACCTTACTCCACCATATCTATCTCTCTAACCGTCCACGCCCTGTCCCTGAGTGTCCTGTAATTTGTATACCCCGGAATAGCAACAAAACCCAAAACTTCCAGAAGGTCTGTCCACCCCCTAATTATATAGAGAGCAGCTTTGCCCCCACTGGCTGTGCATCACGTCCACCTCACATGGAAGACACAGGGATGTGCTATTTAAAAGCACAAGAATGCACCAGTCCATATGTATGCAAAAAAATTGGAAAAGTGCAGCTGCTGACATGTTTAAAGGGACATGGAAGGTTCCTTGATTTCACTAAGAATATAACATACCTATGTATCTATTTACTTTTATATACTTTATTATTTTAAGATGTGCTCAAATGCTCTGTTTTGGGGTCTGTAGCTTATGCACCTTATGAATACACAGACTGTCAAGTGTTTCAAATTAGCCTGTTAATGATCTCTCTCAAGTAGCAAATTGCAGAATGTCACCACAGGAATAGGAAATACGCCTGTCTTCATGAGCTGCAGAGAAACCAGTTGCACTGTCTCATACTAACCAAAGATACTTATATGCAATTATTTACTGAGGTTTTTTTACATTCTATTTTCCTGATTTGATTTTGATTTCTTCATTTTTTTAAACTGTGTAAACTAATGAGCATTATTTAGTCCTGCTGAAACCACTGGTAGTTTTAGCTGTTACATTCATATTGTGCAGGTATAATCTCCACCTGTTTTCAGTCGTTGCCCATCTTAAGATGGGACAGATTCATAGCTTCTTTCTGTTTCTGTCACTGTGTCACCCTGTAGGAGGAGGGAAAGTCTCATAGCTCCTTCTGTCTGTGTCACTGTGTCACCCTGCAGGAAGAGGGACAGACTTGTAGCTCTTTCTGTATATGTCACTGTGTCACCCTGCAGGAGGAGGGACAGACTCATAGCTCCTTCTGTCTGTGTCCCTGTGTCATCCTGCAGGAGGAGGGACATACTCATAGCTCCTTCTGTCTGTGTCACTGTGTCACCCTGAAGGGAGGAAGAGCAGACGCATAGCTCCCTTCTGTCTGTGTCACTTTGTCACCCTGCAGGAGGAGGGACATACTCATAGCTCCTTCTATCTGTGTCACTGTGTCACCCTGTAGGAGGAGGGACAGTCTCATAGCTCCTTCTGTCTGTGCCATTGTGTCACCCCGCAGGAGGAGGACAGACTCATAGCTCCTTCTGTCTGTGTCACTGTGTCACCCTGCAGGAAGAGGGACAGACTTGTAGCTCTTTCTGTATATGCCACTGTGTCACCCTGCAGGAGAAGGGACAGACTCATAGCTCCTTCTGTCTGTGTCACTGTGTCACCCTGCAGGAGGAGGGACATACTCATAGCTCCTTCTATCTGTGTCACTGTGTCACCCTGTAGGAGGAGGGACAGACTCATAGCTCCTTCTGTCTGTGTCACTGTGTCACCCTGCAGGAGGAAGAGCTGACGCATAGCTCCCTTCTGTCTGTATCACTGTGTCACCCTGCAGGAGGAGGGACATACTCATAGCTCCTTCTATCTGTGTCACTGTGTCACCCTGCAGGAGGAGGGACAGTCTCATAGCTCCTTCTGTCTGTGCCATTGTGTCACCCCGCAGGAGGAGGAACAGACTCATAACTCCTTCTGTCTGTGTCACTGTGTCACCCTGCAGGAGGAAGGGCAGACTCATAGCTCCCTTCTGTCTGTGTCACTGTGTCACCCAGCAGGAGGAAGCTCCCTTCTGTCTATGTCACTGTGTCACCCTGCAGGAGGAGGGACAGACTCATAGCTCCTTCTGTCTGTGCCATTGTGTCACCCCGCAGGAGGTAGGGCAGACTCATAGCTCCTTCTGTCTGTGTCACTGTGTCACCCTGCAGGGGGAAGGGCAGACTCATAGCTCCCTTCTGTCTGTGTCACTGTGTCACCCTGCAAGAGGAAGGGCAGACTCATAGAGCTCCCTTCTGTCTATGTCACTGTGTCTCCCTGCAGGAGGAGGGACAGACTCATAGCTCCTTATGTCTGTGTCACCGTGTCACCCTGCAGGAGGAAGGGCAGACTCATAGCTCCCTTCTGTCTATGTCACTGTGTCACTCTGCAGGAGGAAGGGCAGACTCATAGCTCCTTCTGTCTGTGTCACTGTGTCACCCTGCAGGAGGAGGGACAGACTCATAGCTCCTTATGTCTGTGTCACCGTGTCACCCTGCAGGAGGAAGGGCAGACTCATAGCTCCCTTCTGTCTATGTCACTGTGTCACTCTGCAGGAGGAAGGGCAGACTCATAGCTCCTTCTGTCTGTGTCACTGTGTCACCCTGCAGGAGGAGGGACAGACTCATAGCTCCTTCTGTCTGTGTCACCCTGCATACAGAGGGACAAGTTTAAATCAGACGAATTGAAACAAACAAATTATCTGCAATAATGTTTTTTAACGTCTGCTGGTAGATGCAATTAGACCATTTTTGTTGAATTTAAGCAGTTGTCACATCCACAGCAGTTTACTGAGGAATTTCACACAGAACTGTCCTGTCAGAGACTGAAAAACAAGGAGGGAGAGGAAGAGAAAAGGGAGAGAGGGGCAGAGCAAAGAGAAAGCGAGAGAGAAGGAAAGAGAAAAGGACAGAAGTACGGAAAGAGAGAGGGGCAGAGCAAAGAGGAAGCGAGAGAGAGAGAGAGAGAGAAAAGGACAGAAGCAGGGAAAGAGAGAGGGGCAGAGCAAAGAGGAAGCAAGAGAGAGAGAGAGAGAGAGAGAGAGAGAGAGAGAGGGAAAGAGAGGGACAGAGCAAAGAGAGAGAGAGGGGAAAGAGAAAAGGACAGACGTAGGGAAAAAGAGGGGCAGAGCAAAGAGGAAACGAGAGAGGGAAAGAGAAAAGAACAGAAGCAGGGAAAGAGAGAGGGGCAGAGCACAGAGGAAGCGAGAGAGAGAGGGAAAGAGAGGGACAGAGCAAAGAGAGAGAGGGGGGAAAGAGAAAAGGACAGACGCAGGGAAAAAGAGGGGCAGAGCAAAGAGGAAACGAGAGAGGGAAAGAGAAAAGGACAGAAGCAGGGAAAGAGAGAGAGAGGCAGTGCAAAGAGGAAGCGAGAGAGAGAGGGAAAGAGAAGGGCAGAGCAAAGTTGAAGATATATAGAGAGAGAGAGAGGAAAAGACAGAGGGAAAGAGAGAGGGGCAGAGCAAGGAGGAAGATAGAGAGAGCGAAAGAGAGAGAGTGAGGGAAAGAGAGAGGGACAGAGCAAAGAGGAAGAAAGAGAGGGAAAGAGAGAAAAGGACAGAAAGAGAAGGAAAGAGAGAGGGGCAAAGCGAGAGAGAGAGATTAAAAGAGGGGCAGAGCAAAGAGGAAGAGGGAGAGGGAAAAAGAAAAGGACAGAAACAGGGAAAGACAGAGGGGAAGAGCAAAGAGGAAGGGCGAGGGAAAGAGAGGGGCAGAGCAAAGAGGAAGAAAGAGAGGGAAAGAGAGAAAAGGACAGAAAGAGAAGGAAAGAGAGAGGGGCAAAGCGAGAGAGAGAGATGAAAAGAGGGGCAGAGCAAAGAGGAAGAGAGAGAGGGAAAGAGAGAAAAGGTCTGAAAGAGAGGGAAAGAGAGAGGGGCGAAGCGACAGAGAGAGAGTGAAGGAGAGGGGCAGAGCAAGGAGGAAGAGAGAGAGGGACAGAGATGGAGAGAGCAAAAAGGAAGTGAGAGAGAGGGAAAGAGAGAGAGAGTGGAAAAGACAGGGAAAGAGAGAGGGACAGAGCAAATAGGAAACAATAGAGAGAGGGGAAAGACTTAGGGAGAGAGAGGCATAGTTCAAAGAGGAAGCGAGATGGGGAAAAGACAGAGGGAAAGAGAGAGGGGCAGGGCAAATAGGAAGAGAGGGAGAGGGAAAAACCGAGAGAATGAGAGGGGAGAACAAAGAGGGAGAGAGGGAGAGAGAGGTATAAGACAGAGGGAAAGAGAGAGGTGTAAAGCAAAGAGCAAGTGAAAAGAGAGAGAGGAAGAGACAGAGAGGAAAAGACAGAGGGAGAGAGGAAGAGAGAGGGGAAAGCAGGGAAAGGGAGAGGGGCAGAGCAAAGAGGGAGAGAGAGAGGAAGAGAGTGGAAAAGAGAGATCAAGATGGAATGAGAGTTTAAGAAAAAGTTAGCGACAAAAAAGAGAGTCAGAGCATGACAGAATGAAAATAAAAAAGAGAGAGGACAGAGAAAGAATTAAAGAGAAGGATGGGGGAATTTGGGAGAGAGATAATTTAGACAGACAAGAGGATGAGAAAGGAAAGAAAAGGTAGGGTGAATTGATTAAATTAGAAATTGCAGAGGGAGAGAGAATGAGGAAATGGAGTTGATAAGAAAGACAGACAAGGATTGTGTGTGAGAGACAGATGGATTGCAGAATAGATGATGAGAAAGGAGACAGCAAAATTTAGAGAATGAGGGAGTCCGGTAGAAAAAGAGAGAAATGATATGGAGAGAAACAGAGAGAGAGAGAGGGTAGTAAAAGATGGAGAGAAACAGAGAGAGAAAGAAAAATAATGCAGAGAGTGAGAAAGAGGAAAGATATTTAGAGTAAGAGAGAGTGAAAGAAAAAAGGTAGAGAAACAGAGAGATAGACGAAAAGGAGAAAGAAGAAATGGTGAGGTATTCAAAAGAGATAGTTTTAGAGAGAGTTAAGGACAGAGATGAAGTTAAACAATTGGAAAGGGGAGACAAAGAAAAGGAGATAAAGGGAAGAGAAAAGTGGTATGGGGAGGTAGAAACAGAGAGGTGAAGATAGAGAAATAGCAGAAAGAGAGAGATGAAAACAGAAAAATTGAAAGGGGAGAGGCAGTGATAAAAACAGAGGCGTAGCGCAACAGACAGAAATTGAGAGAGGAAAAATCAGAGAGATAAGTGGAGGTAGGGTGCAAGAGAGGTCAAGAAATAGATGGTCAGAGGAGGAGAGAGAGAGGCGAAGAGACAGAAAATGAAGGAGGGGAGAGACATAGGTGAATAGAGAGAGACACTGGGAGGAGAGAAAGAAGGTTGGAAATAGAGAGAGAGAGAGAGAGAGAGAGCGAGAGATGTGGAGATATAAACAGGGCGAAAATGGATGGATGGATGAGTGGAACTGGATAGAAGAAGAAGAGATGCAGAGGCAGAATGAGAAAGATACAGAGAAAAGTAAATAAAGATAAATGAAAAGGGGAGATAGAGAGTAAAGGAGAGAGTGGAAGGTAGAGAGAAAGAGTAGTGAATGAGAAATGGAGAGAGAGAAAAAGTGTAGAGTGTAAAGGAGAGTGAGGTAGAGAGAAAGAGAGGTGAAGAAAGATAAAAATGATGAGAGAGAAAAGGGGGAAAGATTAAAGGGGAGAGATAAATGTAGGGAGACAGATATAATTGAGAGAAAAACAAAAAGAGAGTGAGAGAAAGAGAGATTGATAAACAGGAGAGAGGAGTGAGAAGGTGAGGGGAAGAGGGGAGGGAGAGAACGAAAAGAATGAGGGAGAATCACAGTGATGGAGAGAACAGGAAAAGATGAATAACAGATTTAGAGAGCAAAGAGAAGGGAAACAAGAGTCTATTAATTAATGAGAGTGTAAGAGTTGAAAAGCTAAATAGAGGAGAGAGTGGTGAGAGAGTGGGTGTGTTTAATGAAAGGGAGCGCAGACAGGGTCTCACCTCAGGCACCCCCCTCTCTGCCTCCCCTCCCAGCACTGGGCAGCCCTCCCCTCCTGTCTGCACATGGTGTGTAAGTAGTGGGTTTTCAGCAGTAGCTGCAGCCTGTGCTCTTCTCTCCTGTCCTGTCCTGTCTTGCTCCCTCGCACCTCGCTCCTGCTGATCCTGCGGCCCTGCTCATCCTTTCCCCTCCCTTCCCCGTACCTGGGCACCATGCCCCGGCCTCAGCGGCAGCCCAGGAGATGCAGGGTCCCCGGGGTGCCCTCTCTCTGCAGCCTGGCGCTGCTTCTCTGCTGGCAGCTGGTGAGGACCCAGGCAGCAGGTAAGATTGGCAAAGCCTATACCAAATGGGCAGCATGACTTGGGTCACTTGTTTGCAGTTTCTAAAGTGGGCACAAATATTAAGTTCTTGCACCCAAAGATATACCTGTAGTATTTCACATCTAACAGACATGCACGGGGGGTTGGCACCTGAGATGGTACAAATGAGAGAATAATCCACGGATTAACTTTAGTCATTGTCTTAATTGATTAATATATTAGTAAATGATCCCAAAAAAATTATCATTGGGAAGCCAAAAAAACAAATAAATATGTGAATGTGTGGTTAGAAATGTCTTACTTTCCAAAATATATCCTTCCGTTCAGAAGCACATACAGCAGGTGGAATGGTCCCAGTTCCAGATGTTTCTACCAACTCAAAATGGTATTGTTAGTGATGCTTTATGGTGTGTATGGATTTCTTGGGCATCTCCAGAAGATTGTGGGTGCTGGTGGTCCAGGATGGGTGCCGGTGGTCCAGGCTGGGTCCTTTTATGGATGCCTTTAATGAAATTCTGGACATTTTGATGGGTTCCCACAGCTTGGTGCATTGACTAGACCTATTTTACTCTTGGTTAGATCAAGAGCCTTTAATGAAGAGCACCCAATGATGGTAAAACCTGCACCAGAGTTTGCAGACACTTGTGGAATTTCACCCATGGATTCCCTGACCCTACTGAAAGCTGTCACCCTTGAGAGAATCAGCACCCACATCTTCTCGAATGGTGATTTCCAGTGACAGCTTCCAAAATAAACTATACATTGGGTTTTGGAAGATAGGTGGTTTTGAGTCTTCCATCTCTAACGATGGCTTACGATATTTATATTAAGAAATGTACTTCCACTGAATTGATATTATTTTAATTCCACTGCATTTATATTAGAGTTAATTTCACAGAATTCATATTATTATATATTGTTTTAATTCTACTTTAACTACATTAAAGAGTTTAATTCCACAGAATTTATATTATTCTCTATTATTTTGAGCACACAAGAAAAATATTTGGAGCCAATGTGAAAATATTTAAACTTTTGTATTTAAGATGGAATGATGATTTTTTTAAAGATGCAATAGGGGTAAGCTTGCAGGGTCTTGTGTTCCAGTATGCAGGATGAAAGACTATTTTAAGTTGCTGTTGTATATTCTTGGTAGGGTTGTGAGAAGTGGAATGTGAGATGGAGGGATGTGGGTGACTTTGTGCTATGCCGTTTGACATTTGAGACATATACATTCACAGCCATTTACACTTCCATTCTCAAAAGCACACATACATATGCACACAAATTCAGTTCACACACAATACATACATAAAAAGTACTTAAAAATTTGCAATGTAAACATTAAAAAATGACACACACATTTACAATGCACACAGATAAAAAATAATACACAATGTACATATTCATAGAGCACATAATAGTATCCATATATATATATACACACATTCATAATGCAAGCACACACACAGAAAATACACAGATGCCCATTCCCATACAAGCTCTACCAGAACAAAGATGTTTGTGTGCTGTGTAGAATGTGCCACATGTGTGTAGTTGTATGTATGTATAGTGGTGTGCATTATTATATGTGCTACTGTATAGCAGTGTCTGTGTATGTGGCATGCAGGGGTAGCAGGCACACAGGGAGCCCAGGTAGAGGGTATACAGAAGGATGAGAGGTATATGGGCGGGGAGGTGCTGTGGTATATCTCACACTACTATTGGTCAGAGCTTCATTCCCCAAAATAACCGGTGCATATAATTGGCATATAATGGGAAGATCTTGCAGATGTGTATGAGGGCATCTGGTATATGATATAAGGGTTACTCTGAATTTCATGGTAGGGCACCTGGTAGGTGATATGGGGGAATACCCTACATTTCATTGTAGGGCACCTGGTATGTGATATATGAGGGGTTACCCTAAATTTAATTATAGGGCAGCTGGTATGTGATATGAGGGGTTACACTAAATTTCATGGTAGGGCACCTGGTATGTTATATGAGGGGCTAACCTGAATTTCATGGTAGGGCACCTGGTATGTGATATGAGGGGTTACCCTGAATTTCATTGTAAGGTATCTGGTATGTGATATGAGGGGTTACCCTAAATTTCATTGTAGGGCACCTGGTATGTTATATGAGGGGTTACACTAAATTTCATTGTAGGCACTTGGTATGTGATATGAGGGGTTACACTGAATTTCATTATAGGGTACCTGGTATGTTACGTGAGGGGATACCCTGTATTTATTGTAGGGCACCTGTTATGTGATTTGAGGGGTTATTCTGAATTTCATTATAGGGCACCTGGTATGTGCTATGAGGGAATAAACGGAATGCCATTGTTGGGGGAATCCATACATTTTCAATGTATTTTAAAGGGGGGGGGGTGTAGCACCAACAGAGAGTGCTCTTTTAACATCAGCGTGGAAAGGGGCCTCCCAAGGGTCGTCCATACCTCCTGCATGGAAAGGGTTATTTATTTATTTTTACAAAGGTTTTAATATTATAATTAGGCCTTAGAGAGTGACATAATATTATTTAAATTGGAATTTTATTTATGAAAATAAATTCAGATTCACAATTATTTTAATGTGATTTAAAAAAAGAACTACACAAAGTAGATACTATTGTTTTTCTTTTTTTTTAGTAAAAGTCCTATAAATTTGACTAAATCACAAGGAATTTAGTGACTTTTTTAAAGCAGCATTTTTCCAAATCTCAGGGGTAAAAAGACTGTTCTGTTCTTTTTCCTTGAGTTTTGAGATATTTTATTGTTTAATAGGCTAGATTTTTTTGATTTTTTTTTCTTGGTGTGCCTTTAATGAGCTCAAAAACTGGCTGATGGAACAAGAGGATTTTTATAGGGCTTGAGAAATTTCCATGAAGGCAGCCGAGAAGAAATACTGCACGCATCCATAAAAAAGGTACAGCTTTGGGAGTGCTCTGAAATCTGGGATTCTGGCCCCAAAAATCTGGAGAAAAAGTACGGATCAGAAAGTAACTAAGGAAAAAATATGCCTTATATATTTGATGATTTGCTTGAGTAGAGGTTTTGTAGTGGCTTGTATTCTGTGTAAACATTTAGTTGCATTTTGTGTAACCAAGGTTCCATTTTGGATGAAAAAATTGTCTGAAAAGGGTAGTCTCTGTGTGAAATGATTGACAAGGACCCAAATGTAGTGTTTTTATGTTCTGGGGCCTGTTTTGGAAATCACAATGAAAGGTTTTGGTCAATGAGAAGCTATTTTGGGTGAAGGAGGAGTGATTATTGGTTTCAATGGAAGACTTTTTTGAGTCATTGGTTTGTGTTAAAACTTTTGTAGCCCAAGTAGGGTTCATTCCATCACTATAATCATTTGGTAAATATGTATGGTACTAGAGTGTTCCTAACATATCAGGGATGGTCATAGTCTGGTGAGAGACAGTGCCAGTCAACTAATTTGCATCGTTGGAACAAAAACTGTAAACAAATATTGGCTTGTTGTCTGGTTTGTTTAAACTTTCCCATAAGGCTTGATCGCTTCAGGTGGCAACTTCTGAATAAAGTCAAGTATTTTTCAGTAGTCAACTTCTGACATTTTTCAGGACTGCTTTATGACAACGTTGGACAGGAGCAACTAAACCATTGACAGATTTGACGAGTGATCTGTCAGGGAGGGGAAAACAAGTTACTTCAACTTACTACTTATTTGTTAGCTACATGATTGGGGTACTGATGCACAAGAGGGCAATTTTGGACTGTTGTCCAAGATTTACTTGATCTGGGTAGAGCATTTTTGTGGTTTTAGAAGATTATTTTAGGTTGTTGAGACATTCTGTGGTATTTTTGTGGTTGATTATGACAACCTCGACAGATGTACCGACCCTGTTACTGTCTCTATTATCAGTGGCGCTCTCTGTTCTCACTCAATGCCCTCTCTGTCCTGTATCCCAGTACCTGTACAGTAAAGGTCAAATGAGGGGTGTCCATTGCATAGCTTGGCAGACATATAAAAATATATTATGAGGTGGCAGATGTGTCATTGAAGGGGGTGGGGAGTTAATGAAAATAAAAATGGGAGGAGAAGGGAGAAGAGGAGGGCCCAGAGAGCCATGATGTAGTATAGAATGGTGATGGGTATCTATACACCAATACATAGCCCACTGCACTGTAGAATAATGTATGTATAGTGTGGGAAATTTATAATGAAGCATTATATGGAGTAAATTGTATAAGGAGTGGGGTAAGGGTTACATTGTGAAATAGGAGGAGTTAAAGGAAGAGGTTATATGGAGCAATATGGTTATACAGAACATTAAGAGTTATTGTGAGGGATAATTTGAATCAATAGGTTATGTAGAAGGTTCACATGGAACAAATAGGAGGAGTTACAGAGAGGTTTATAATGTGAATTTGGAGGAGTTATACAGAGATGATATATGGAGTGCTGTGGAGAGATATAATGAGGGGTATTTGGATCTACAGGGGTTATATGGAGGAATGGGAACAAGGGGGTTATATCAAGTAATGAGAGGAGTTATAGTGAGGAGTTTTATAGAGCAATAGGAGAAGTTATAGGGAAAGATTTTATAGAGCAATATCAAGAATTATATGGAGTGTTTTTGAGGAGCTATTAGAACAACTATACAAAGTGGTTATATGGACTAATTGAAGGAGTTATATGAAGTGGTTATACAGAGCAATCAGGGGAGTTATAGGGAGTGGTTATATGGTTTAATTGGAGGTGTTATAGGAAGTAGTTGTATGGAACAATTGGGGGAGTTATAGGGAGAGGTCACATGGAGCAATAGGAAAAAGTTATATAGCTATTGGAAGAGTTAAATACATATATTCCCTAATAGAAAAGCTTTCTCACTAGTGATAAAAATGCCCAAGTTCCTATGTTATTCTACAAAGCCCCATAATAAAGTTGGAGATATCCTACCCCTCTATATAATGCATAGGCTTCATTGCATGACATAGGAATTTGTGGCATATTTCCCACTAGTATGAAAGCTCCTACTATAGTAAATATAGCCCAGGGTCTGATGCCATGAAAGCCAGAATTGTCCAAAATTCCTCCCGTCAGTATAGGTAACTAGCTCAAGCTGAAATAACATGAAGTGGTTCCTTGTTTGGGTGATTTCAAGGGTGGTTGTGGATCTGAGTTATTTTTAAAATACTGCCTATTCATTGTAGTAGCCATTTTCTCTCTCATTATTTATTGAGATATATAAGAACCAAAAAGCCCAGCTAGTCAGACCATTCTGTCTACCCAAATGTTTGGCTTAATTAACCTTCAGGGTGGCCTTATGCATGAGTATATTCTTTATTGTGTTAGATCCTGCCTCTTCTATTGGAAGGTTGTTCCACATATATATTACATTTTCAGTAAAATGTGCCAATTACTACTCAATCAACTACCTTTCAACTTCAAAGCATGACCTCTTTGTCTTGCATCCCTTCTTTTCCTATTAGTTCCTTGCTGAACTTTATTAAATACATAAGATATTATATAGTAATAGTAAAAGGGGGGCCCTGTTGCACAAATAATTTTGGGCCCCTCCCTTGTTACATCTTTATACAAGGTAGAGGGCTGTAAGGATGAATAACAAAAATCCCAAAATATATGAGGTTGATTAGCTCATCTTTTATAATTATAATAAATAGGCTAAGATTCCCCCTTTAGGCTGCTGTCAGTAGCAGACGGCCCCTACAATGTTATGGACCCTGGTGCTTTGCACTGCTACACCAGCAGTAGCTCCGACACCGATTTCTATGATATCACCACGCCAGTGGTTGTCAACTGGTCCAGGACCCGTCTTCAGAAGCAGATGGATGACACGAGCCCAGCACTACCATACCACTATAGTTAGTCTGAGTTATAGATAGATTGTAAATAGATGTATCTGCCATTAAAATCAAATTATTGTTAGAGTATGGGATGTCCTGTTAAAGGTTGCCTCTATAAGCAATGGAAAGTAACCAGCCAGTCCTCCAAGCTAATTAGTGATGCCATGAATTATTTTCTTATAAATTGTGTCTAATTTATTCATATCCTTTAAAGGATCTTGTGCTCAAAACTGGACACAGGTCTAACTTGGGATCTATAGAGGGACCTTATTGTCTCTTTTTCTGCTTTCCAATACAACCAGTAAATAATCTCAAATATGACAGGTCCACGTTAAGAAATTATGGGCCATATTCAATTAGCTACTTGCAAATGCCTTGAATTCATAAATTTGTCTTCTGGTGTTTTTTTTTATAAATGTTTATATGCATTCTATTGACTTAAGACTTTATTAGTGCCAATAAGTAATATTTGCTGAATATGTAGAAATATTAAGAGTGATTTTAAGTGTGTATAAATTTACAAATTGGGCAACTGAATCGGGCCCTAAGTCCGGAGAGCAATGGGAGGAGTGAATAATAATCTGCAATTATTCTGTAGAACCAATAGACAAAACTGTGTGAGGGTTGAATATCAGTAAATGCCACCTTTAGATGCCAGTGGATACCAGCAGTGTATGACGTACATGGCCTGCCATGGGAAAGCTCTGAGCTCACAGCATTACTGAGGAAATTGCTGTGGGTGTGAGCGTCTCTGAAGGTCCCATTTACACAATGCATAAAGAGCAGATTATATTCAGCGTGCTAGTTCTCCTACGGAAAAAGAGCATTTTGGGATGTGATATTTAACGTGCAGCATGCCTCTCTCACCCTCCGCTCCAGTGACTCCATGTGACCTCTCTCTGAAACTCCACCAGTGACTGACTCCATGTAATCACTCCATATAACTACAGTTAAATAGGTATATTGGAGTGAGGTACAAGTTAACTGCAGCCTACTCAATTCTTAGTATTATTTTTTTACCAGATAACACTAAATAATATATTTTGTGTAAAGCAGTCCTTGGCTAATCCTTTAGTCTGTTCAGATGGTAGCTGCACCTCTCAGTTTCTCAGATCAGTAGGAATCACTTTGGCATTGTCTCTACATGTTTCACCTACTATGGGCTTCTTCTGGAGTGTGTGTGCTTCATACAGTTGTGCCTGACTCTCTCTGACCTCATGGACCGCAACACATCCTGTTGATCCATTTGGTATTCATGTGAGAGATGCTGGAGTTGGTTGCCAGATCCCTCTCCAGTGATCCACAGTATACAGCTCCTGGTATTCCTAGGTGGCCTCCAATCCAAATACTGACCAGGACCAACCCTGCATGACTTCAGGGTAGTGTGACCTCTTGGTTCCTGACTGGGATTGGACCCCGGATGCAGTGATGAAAGCACTGAATCCTACTCACTGGACCACTGGACCCCATGTATCCTATTCCTTTAACGTTACTATATATAACCTCTCCCTATAACTCTTCATGTTGCTCCATACAAACCTTTTCTTTAACTCCTAGTTTTGCTCCATATATCTTCTTATTGGACCTTTTATGGAATAAAAAATATCCTTATAACTTTCCTATATCTCTACAAAACCTCTCCTTAACAAATCATATTTTTCTGTATAACCTCTTCTCATCTCCCTTTCTCACCATATAACTTCCACATAACTCTCCTTATAACACCTCCATTGACTACATAAATGCATGTCATGTAACATATAATATTACTCCATATAAGTTTAAGAATACAAAGGGACATAGATGTAACAGTTTTCATCACACCATGGCTATTTCACCAGCCTATAATTCAACAGAGTTATTGTAACTAATTATATCTAATACAGTGAAGAATTCATATTTCTACAGCAAGACATGTCTAAATGCCCTGAATACCCCAGACTGTATTCCTAACCCCGGTAGGGAGCGGTTCAGGAGGTTTTTATCCAGTGTTATTTTCTTGTACGGATGGCATCCTGTGTGTGAAATCTAAGGAAGCCTTCATTACAGAGGCCCATTGTATGAATGAAGGTACAGAGCGCTGCTTCTCCTCCTGTGTTTATGGAAAGGCTTGGGCTTGGGAGAAGCTGGGGGGCCTGCCATGAAAGCAGGAGGAGGAGGAGGGAGTAAGAGGGGGGTAAATATTTAGTTGGCTTTTTTAGAAAGTATGTGTCAGAAGTTAGGAGGGTAAAGGATCAATGGAAGTGAACGTGGGCAATATATATATATATATATATATATATATATATATATATATATATATATATATATATATATATATATTTATCAATATCTACCTAAATATACAAATATATACATAATATTTTCTTTATTTGTCTAAACACTTTGCCCATAAGAACATAGTGGTTTAAGATTATACTTACGTGTCTAATATATATATATATATATATATATATATATATATATATATATATATATATATATTGTAATTATTGTGTTAGATATAATGTAGTGTCCACCATATTTACTCAAATGCGGCTGCTTATTAAGAAGTGTATGCTCTTTTAGTACCAGTTCTTTCAATAGGAATTAATGAAATCTCATCAGTGTACAAAGGAAAGAAGTCACATAAATAAGGCAGTGGATTCAGAAAAGGTAAACAGGGCATATGTTTCTGAGTGTTATTTTTCCAGACTGAGTAGTATTGCATACAATAAATAAGCAAATAAAAAAATAAAAAAATAAAAAATAAATAAAGATGAAATAAGTGCATTGTTTGTGTTATTATGTTATACTGTATTTCTAGGTCGCTATATTGCCTGGCACATGATTATATTTCTCTCTTGGTTATTTTATCAGTGTTATTCATCCATGGCATTTTGTAGTAGAGGAACACCTTCCTATATGATTCTCTAGTATATGGCAGTGGAGCAGTATCCCAGAATCCCCTGCAGAGAGCAAGTATGCAATCAGGAGCCAATTAGTGTAGGCGAGGGCAGGACCACCATCAGAAATCTTGTAATAGTTTGGGCCCTCAACTAGACACACACCCATTTTCTCTCTCCCATACCCAGTCATTACATTGAAATGACATGTAGTAATTAAATATCTTAATTTGTTTCCTTTATTAATTGAGTAAATGTAGGGGTGGAGACAAGTATTTAACAGTATTTAACTTCTTTCCCTTATAACAGGCATCTTAGCACATAATATAGGATGGACCCCTTACAAAAGTACCCCCTTCTCCCCCTGTTAATGACACTGAAGTATGTAGTTGGTGTTGGCATAGCTTGCCAATCCCTAAACCTGTGGCTATGAGGTTTCCTAATTCATAGGCTGAGACCATGGGACAACCTAGTTCTGTTGTCCTGAGACCACCTTATTTTATTGCCCTCTGATTGCTTACTACACTTTGCATCTAATTGTGTCACTCTGCCTATTTTATATCATATTTTGGCTAATCATATCAGTGCATGTTGTATTTAGGATTTATGCTTCCCAAAAATACTAATTTGTAAAGACAAAAAAAACAAAATAGTTTACAGGCACACCTCTCTGAGAAAGTAGCAATGCATTAAAAAAATAAATAAATACATTATTGCTTCAGAGCTTTGAGATATCTCCTCCAAATTCCTTATATACTTAGTACATTTTCATGTGAGGTTTAATTTTTTGTTTGCAAAATATACTCATAATATAATCTGCTACCCAATACTGTTTCAATATGTTCGAGTAACTGGGATATAAAGTAACAAGCTAATGATAATAAATCACATAAAAGTAAAAGTAAAAGGAGTAAATCCCATCCAATGTGGCTTAATAATGATTTAAAGATCAAGATACAGAGTAAAAAAAAGGCATTTAAATTATACAAACAAGAGGGGACAGAGACTGCTTTACGGGAGTACAAGGAAATCAACAAGGCTTGCAAAAGCGCTATTAGACTGGCTAAAATATAAAATGAGAAATTAATTGCAAAAGAGAGTAAGACTAACCCTAAAAAATTGTTGTAAGTATATTAATAGGAAGAAGGTGAGGAAGGAAGCTATAGGAACATTAGAATGAGAAAAAGGCCATCTGAAAGTTAGTGACCAGGAAAAGGCAGATGAGCTAAATAGGTACTTTTCTTCGGTATACACAAGGGAAGTACCAGTGGTTGGGACACTGCAACATAATGGGGCTACACTACCTTTGCCAACTAATTGGTTAACACAGGAAGTAATCCAAAAGAGGTTGGAAAAAATATATGTTACTAAAGCCCCGGGTCCTGATAGAATACATCCACGGGTACTGAGGGAACTGTGTTCTGTAATAGCCAAACCATTATATTTAATTTTTCAAGATTCCCTCCAAAGGGATTTACATAACATTGAGGAATGAGCATCTAAATGGCAGATGAGATTTAATATGAATAAATGTAAAGTTATGCATCTGGGAAGGAAAAATAGCCAGGCAATTTATAATCTTAATGGAGCAAATCTAGGTGTATCAGATATTGAAAGGGATTTGGGAGTGCTTGTGGACAACCACCTAGGTAACAGTGCTCAAAGCCAAGCAGCAGCTGCAAAGGCAAATAAAATATTAGCATGTGTTGAAAAGGGTATAGAAGCAAGGGAAGCAAATATAATTCTGCCACTATACGAATCTCTAGTACGCCCTCATTTGGAATATGGAGTACAATTTTGGGCACCACTTCATAAAAAGGACATTTTAGAGCTGGAAGAGGTACAGAGGAGGGCAACACAACTAATAAGGGGAATGGAGGGGCTAAGTTATGAAGAAAGACTAACCGAATTAAACTTATTTTCGCTAGAAAAAAGGCTTCTATGAGGGGATATGATTACCTTATATAAGTACATTCAGGGTCAGTATAAAGATTTGTCAAGGGAGCTTTTTTTCCCCACCTTAAAGAAACAAAAGGATTCTTCACAGTAAGGGTGGTTAATCTGTGGAATTCTCTACCAGAGAAGGTGGTGACAGCGGATTCGATAGATAACTTAAAAGGGGACTAAATTTATTTGTAATTAAAAAGGGAATTCAGGGTTATCATGTATAATTCGAGAGACAGTATTGATCCAGGGAGAAATCCGATCGCCAGTATCTGGGGTCAGGAAGGAATTATTTTTTTTATTTTTTATTTTTTTTCCCTTTGAGACGATTGGCTAAGTCTCACTTGGTTTTTTTTCTGTTTGCCTTCCTCTGAATTAATTAATAATAAAAATAAATAAATAAATAATTGATTAATAATTAATTAACAACTAATTAATTAATATTTAATCTGCATATTGCAGATCAGAGGAGATCTTAAAAGGTTGAACTTGATGGATTGAAAGTCTTTTTTCAACCTTAATTACTATGTAACTACTCTCTTCATATTGATACATTTTTAAAACATTTTTTTACATGCCATGAATAAGAAAGAGTATTGGAATTCCATAGATTTTCTTTTATAGTTCTAGCATCTGACAATTGTTTGGGCCTTTAAAATTACCCTTTACATTGCATCTAATATAATGAAGTCCTGTGTAGTGTAAATATATAAAATTAGGAATGTGGCTGCCATGTTGACTTCTCTAGCTTCTCCCAGTGTCTCATTATGAAAGGTGGGCAACATTCCGTGAATCTCCTGTGATCCTTCATATTACATCTTCTAATGCACGTCCAGCAGCTTAATATTGGTTATGTGGTTATATGTTACTTGGCTCCAGCACTTGAATATACCCTGGACCATAGTTTGCTGCCCTCCCACCTCATACAATGATGCTCTGGGAGAGATGGGAGGAGGAAGAGAAATCAACATGGCGGCCCCCTTGAGGTGAGCAGAAGGAAATTTAAAAATAATCATGATGGATATTATTGAAGTAGTTTATTGTGACATAACAGCCTTCATGCAGACTGATTCTAACCAAGGAAATGTTAGACATATAACCCACTATAAACCTTAGAAAAACACCCTCTAATCATTCATTTGTATTTTTGGAAAGACTAATTTTAGGTATTTGTGTATTTTCTAGCTTTGTTTTTCTTTGTCTTATCTCATAGAGATCTGGTATTTATATATATATATATATATATATATATATATATATATATATATATATATATATATAGCAAATAAATAGTACATTTGTGTTCACATTGGAATGTCTAAAACAAGTTAAAAAACTTGTTTCCAGCTCAGAATTCTGAGAAATTATAGTTATCACACTACACTCTGAGAAGCTGAGCAGTGACATGCAAATGTGCCCACTATCCATAACCATTTTAAACACGGCTTCCTTTAAGCTTATGCCTGCTGTATCACACAGCCTTTATGCAAAGCCAAGGTTGGATTATACACAAGGTGAGAGTCCTATCCACGTACAGCTGTTTCAAACTTACTGGCTATCATCAGCATGAAGCAGGATCTCAGCTTGTGTTGTGTACTTTATGAGTAGGTAGTTCACCACATCAATCATTTAATATGTGGTGGGCAAAAGAGCGATAGAAGCCCTCCACCGTACATTAGTACAGTAAATAAATAGTACATCTGTGTTCACATTTGAATGGCTAAAACAAGTTAAAAAAATTGTTTCAGATTTCTGAGAAATACAGTTATTACGCTGCTTTCTGGGCAGCTGAGCAATTGTATTCTGTACCTCTGCATGGTGTGTTGTATTTTACACCTCTGCACGGTATTCTATATCTCTATATAGTATTCTATACCTCTACATATTATTCTGTATCTCTATATGGTATTCTTAATCTCTATATGGTTTCTATATACCTATGTAGTAATAATGTAATGTATTATGTAATATATATTATATGTAATATATATGTAGTAATATATGTACCACTGCATATTCTATCTTTATATGGTATTCTATACTTCTGCATGGTATTCTATATTTCTATATGATAGTCTATATTTCTGTGTGGTGTTCAATATTTCTATATGGCATTATATACAGCTACATAGTATTTTATATCTCTATATGGTATTCTATATTTTTGTGTTGTATTCTATGCCTCTGCATGGTTCTCTATACATCTGTGTGGTATTCTGTATCTCTATCTCTATATATATCTCTATAACTTCTACATGATATTTTATATCTCTATATGGTATTCTCTATCTCTTCATGGTATTCTATATCTCTGCATAGTATTCTATATGTCTAAATGATATTCTATATTTCTTTGTTGTATTTTATACCTCCGTGTATTATTCTAAATCATTCTATATTCTTCATGGTATTCTATATTTGTATGTGATATTCTATTGTATGAGTGGTATTCTTCTGTGTGGTTCTCTATCTCTCTATGGTATTCTACACCTCGGTTTGATATTCCATATTCCTGTATATTATTCTTTATAATATTTTAATGTACTCTATATATCTGTGCACTATTCTATACCTCTGTGTGATATTCTACATATATTCCAGTATTTTATATATGTCTTTTCCTTGCCTGTTTCCATTGAATCAGTTTTTTATAATTATTTATTATGTTTAGAGCAGCATTCCTGACCCATGAAAACTAATTTCTACTTTTACCATTATTGCCCAGTTTTTTCCTTCGGAACAGCCAGTCACTTATTTTTCACCTCCCGTTTTTGGCAGAAGAGCCACTACTGTGATTTTTAAACAGTGGGTCTATACCAAACAAAACAAAAATATGGGAACTCTTAAGCCTTGGACCTGTTATAGCACAGGAAAAGGAAAAAATGGCAACAAATAAAGAAAAAGAAACAAACACCAAACTTTATTTAGTCTGAGTAAAAATCCTGAAAAATCATTATGATATTATTTAAGTACTTATGAAACAAAAAAAAAATACTCTTAAAAATATCAAATTGGTCATCTTTATTTGATTATTTGGGATATTTTCCAGTGAAAAATGGACCACCCAAAAATTGGTTGCCTTATATTCCAATTAGTTAATCCACTGTATTATACCCGTAAAATCAAAATCATACAGAACTGGAATTTCATTTTCAGGGGACTCTTAAATGAGCTTGGTGTGCTAAGATGGTGGTTGAGAGAGGTTTGTGGTCCTGGGTAAGATTGTGAGGTGTTTGTAGTCATTTTGTGATCCTATGGTAAGTTTTGGACCCCAAGGCAGAGATATTTTGTGGTACTGGGGAAAAGATGTAGGCATTCCACAGGAGCCATTGTGTTGTACTGTGGAAAGTTTGTTGAGCTCCACAAGAGCAGGGAAATATTGTTGAGCTGAACAAGAGCTATTTTGTGATACTGGGGAAAGGTTGTTAGGATCCATAAAAGCCATTTTGTGGTACTGGGAAAAATTGTTGAGTTCCACAGGAGCCATATTGTGGTAATGGTGGAAGGTTGTTGAGCTTCAGAAGAGCCATTTTGTGGTAAAGGGACAAGGTTGTGGAGTTTTAAAAGAGCCATTTTGTGGCGCTGTGGAAACTTTTTTGAGGGGAAAGATTGTTTACTTGACAAGCAACATTTTGTGATACGGGGGAATGTTGTTGACTTCTACTTGAGTCAATTTGTAAATGTTGTTAAGTCCACATGAGCCATTTTGTAGTATTGGAAAAGGTTGTTGAGTTCGAGAGAATCCATTTTATGGTACAGGGAAATGTTGTTGAGTTCCATAGGAATCATTTTGTGGTAGTGGGGTAGTTCGGAAAAGATTGTTGAGTAAAACAAAAGCCTTTTTGTTGTGCTGGGGATTGTTTATTGAATTCCAAGAGCCTTTTTTTTAATGCTGGGGAAAGGTTGTTTTGTTCCACTGGGCCATTTTGTGATACTGGGAAATGTTTGTTGAGTTCCACAAGAGCTGTGAAAAAAGACTATTGAGTTGAACAAAAGCCATTTTGTGGTACTGGGCAACTGTTGTTGAGTTCCATAGGGGCCATTTTGGGCCTTGGATTTCTGACAAAAACTTTTAGCTCCTGAAAAACATTCCAGGGCTAAATTATTTTGGAAAGCCCTGCACTAGACAATTTCTATCTTTCTGGCTGGAACACAATACTCTAGGTGAGGCCTAACACAATCAGCACTGTGGCATTAGTACTTCTATGATTTTCAGCAGCTAATGTGATCTACCTACTTGGTTATGAGCATATCTGGGAACTTTTCCAGTTCAGTTCATACTGAGACATTTAAACATATTTAATTTTCCTTGAACTCTTGGCATATTTATGTTAACACAGTGGTTCCCAATTTTTATTTCCAGGGTTCACTTGATTTTTTTTTATTTCATAAATATTTACAAATTTATTGGACATACACTATGAAGAGGTCTTATGTTTGCAATATGGATTTGAAAATACTATCAAATCTTCTTCATTATAGCAGTCATAGTGCAGAAGTTATACAGCTTACTGACCATACAAACACATTTGATTATTGAATATTACCGAAGAAGCTATTTTCTTTCATGTGCTGTTTCAGCCTACATGATTCTCAAAAGGGTATGTCTAGTAAACAAATAACCTTTCCCTTAGGCTTATTGAAGACACCAACAGCTTAGCTGTCATATTGTGATGATAGAGATCAAACAGAGAACCTGAAACAAGTGAATATATATATACAAACACACACACACATATATAATATAATTATATAATATATATATACTAGATTCTTGCCCGTCAAAAATGACGGCAATAAAATTTAAAGCCTGGCAATGCTGTTCCCCACACAATGCGATGTTCTGCTCCCTTTGAGCACCTTCGGCACTCATCGCGAGCCTCTCCTCCCGTATACTTTAGGTGCTGCAATAAGAGTGTTCTGACTGCCAAAGGCGCTCATCGCAGCCCCCGTTCAAAGTCCTGCGCCTTTGGCGGTCATTGCAGCCCCCGTTCAAAATCTGGCGCTCTTTGCAGCCTCCCTTCAAAGTCTTCTCCAGTCTACTTTACATGCCTCGGGATGAGCGCCTTCGGCAGTCAGCGCACACTCATTACAGCCACTGTTCAAAGTTCTGCGGGCCTCGCAATGAGCACTGCAGGTGCTCATCACGAGCATTGCAATGAGCGCCTTTGGCGCTCATTGCAGCTCCCGTTCAAAGTCCTGCGGGCCCCGAGATGGGCGAGTTTGGCACTCATTGTGCTCATTCAAAGTTCTGCGGGCCTTGCGATGAGCGACTGCGAGGCTCGCAACATTCCTGAACAAGTCGCTGGTATATATATATATATTATACATTAGCTGACATATTCCGATCATGGCAATAGAGATCAAACCTGAAAGAAGTGAATATATATATATATATATATATATATATATATATATATATATATGTGCACATTTGTGGGCACATTTGCATGTCCCTGCTCAGCTTCCCATAATACAGTGTGATAACTGTTTTTCTCCGAATTCTGAGCTGGAAACAGATTTTTTTAATTGTTTTAGACATTCAAATGTATATATATATATATATATATACACATATATATATATATATATATATATATATATATATATATATATATATATATATATATATGTGTATATAGTAGCTTTATAAGAGTTTTTATATAAATTAGTTGTTCCTTCAACTGCCTGTGTGCAGATCTGCAGATTCTGCAATAAAACTCCCATTGCTGCAGCAGAGGCAAGCTTCTGGAGGGGCTTGTAATTTATGGTCCATAGAGGACCTAAAAGAATGTGCCTATAAGCATAGACAAAGATACATTTTCTTAGGTTCAGGTTAAATCAACAGTTTAGGTGCTATAAAAGCTATAACAGCACTTTTTTACAAGAAATATAAAATAAAAACTATTTTTTTGCACATTTTCTGCTAGATTTTCAACGGTGCAGAGCAGTATTAGCAACTTCAGTGGGCTTTTTTTTATTAACATAAACTCAATAAATAAACATACTGTACATATCTCAGTTTTTTGTTTTTTTTTAATGAACGGGTTACTTCTCTCAGTGATGTGGGATTTTTTTGCCATCTGTTCTGAGTATATTAAGTGATTTTCCATCAGTAGCTGTTTTTTTAAATAGTTCTGCATTGGATGGGAGCAGAGTTGTGACAGACGTGTATATATTATATATACAGTCTTACTGCTGTAATATGAGCTCTGCATCCCAGCCCAGTCTTCATCCTCTCCTGTGTTTATCCCATTCTGTGTTTTTTTCTGTGGATATTTCTGTGGAGTGGACATCTCAGAGGCAATTATTGCTGGAGATGTCGACTGTCTCAATATACAGTAGTTGTGTGACTGGGACGTCTCTTGTCTTCAATTGCCTTCTGTCTATCTCTCTCTCATCACCTTGTTTCCTTATGCCATGACCCAATTGTTATTTTTTTGCCTCACGTTCCTTAGTTTTTATTTATATTATATTTATTTTCTGAAAACCTTGTGCCCATTATCAAGCTATTCATTTATTTGTCATATAATTCCTCATGCCCAATATCAAGTTATTTTTGTGTGTGTCTATCATCTATCTATCTATCTATCTATCTATCTGTCTGTCTATCTCTATATCAATCAATCCATCTATCCATCTATATATTCATCTATGCATCCATCTGTCTATCCACTCTGTCCAAAATGATATCATCTATCTATGTCTATCTATCTATCTATCTATCTATCTAACTATCTAACTATCCATCTCTCTGTCAAAACACACCAAGGGAACCTGATGCTATCATCTCTACTTGTCCTTGTATAATTGATTTTTTTTAAAGAAGATAAATCAATAATTTTGGATTTTAACCCAACATCGACGTCTTAGCGGATAAGCGGATTTATATTATTTGTTGGAATTGTTTTATGAGGCACCATTAGCTTTTTTGAGTGGGATCAACACTGTTGGACCATTTTGGGCTCAGTTCATATGCCCTAATCAACTAACATCCATGAGACTTACCTGGTTATTATATTCCCTCTTCTTGTAGAGGACCACTATAGTTTGGGAAAAACTTCACATGCTGGCCTACCCACCACCCGACTATCTCCTCTTCACTCCATTATGAATGCCTCTGCTAGACTTATCTTCCATACACAACGCTCAGTGTCGGCAGCTCCTCCCTGTCAATCTCTCCACTGGCTTCCCATAGCCTCCAGAATAAAATTTAAAATCCTGACCCTAACTTTCAAAGCCCTCAACAATAGCGCTCCCCCATACATTTCTGGTCTCATCTCCAAATACTCCCCCACCCGCCCTCTTCGTTCTGCTAATGACCTTCTTCTTTCCACAACTCTTGTCACCTCCTCTCACTCTCGCCTTCAGGACTTTTCTCGTGCTGCTCCTATTCTCTGGAACTCCTTATCTCGCTCCACCAGATTATCCTCCTACCTCAAAACATTCAAAACCTCTCTAAAAACACATCTCTTTAATGAAGCGTATCACCTTCCACCCTAACCCACTCTCACCTCTCTCTCCCTCCTTTTCCTCACACAATACCTTTAGCTTGTAAGTCTGCGAGTTTCAATCCCACAAGGTGCTTTAGAGAAGGGACTATGGGCACTATGGATTTGAGGGCCCTCCTTGCCTTGCTAGTTGTTAATTTGTATTTATCTTTGTCTTGAACTTATCTTATGTGCGTTATAAATAAACAATAATAATAATAATAATTTTAGTGAATTATTTAGCATCTGAACATAACGCAATTTAGAGAAACTCTTAAAATTAACAGACTATACTTGTATGATGGGACCTTCCATATGCAAATACATTGTACCTCCAAGGTTTAAAATTCAGTTAGAAGCA
The DNA here is from genome assembly GCA_027410445.1 of Discoglossus pictus. Lineage (NCBI taxonomy): Eukaryota > Metazoa > Chordata > Amphibia > Anura > Alytidae > Discoglossus > Discoglossus pictus. The sequence continues at coordinate 76,590,065 of CM050170.1, read as the reverse complement.
CAAGGTGCCATCAAAGCAAAATTGAATAAAAATGAAAGACTGTATTTATTTATCATAAACTCTGTAAAAAAACAAACATTGTGCACAATATCAAGAGTAGGATAAATAAAGCTACTGTATTATTATTGCTGGCTGCCATCTTGATATGAAAAGGGTTCTGTATCATTAGTGGATCCATGTACTATTAATACAATTGTATATATATATATGTCTAATTAAGAACACAATTAAGTTGGGATAAAGCTAGTTTTACCTTTAATTGATACCTTTCTGAACCCTGGGATGTGTGTGTGAGATGGGCGTTTCCATTCCTTGAAAGCAGTTCTTGTATCTATTGATGCTTTCTTGCTTTTGAGGAGAAGGGGTGGGATGGCACTTTCAGAAGTGTGGTGTAAATTTTAGTCTTATACAATTATCTAACAAAAACTACTGAACTCTCCGTGTTCCCTCCTCGTCCTTATAATTATAGTTCTCCGTATACATATCTGGAAGAAGATAACGTTTGCAAAACATATATATATATTCTAATGGGTTGTTAATATTTCTTTAACCAACTTAACTTCGGGCCATATTAAATTCTAGCCTCGTAAGTCCAACATGAAGCATGTAAGGGCTGCGTGCTTCATATTTGCCCTACTTACGTTGCTATTAAATTAGAAAGGGCTGCGATCTACGAGCAAGAGAAGCTATTTCGTAAACCAGTTCACAGCCGTTGGACTTGCCTGCTCAAACGCAACAATTAAGCAATCATGTAGTTACGGGTTCAGACGGAGCCAATGGAATAAGAGATCGTAAGCGTTACTCATTGAAAAAGGGGAGGGTTGATTTTGTGCTTCAAATCTAGTTTGCGATCGGACCCATAAAGTATTTTTGGGCCGATTTGCGAGCTTGAGAATGTTGTGCTATTAATTCTAAGACATAACATCACTATCACTGTTAATAAAAGTACAGTAGATTGATTTTATTTGATTAAGAAGTGCTACGTATTGTACTTTACCCCCCTTGCAGGTGCTCTAGAGCACGCATTGGCCTTTCGGCTCCATTTGCATGTTACGTGCTTGCTCGCAAGTGACCATATTGCAATTTAATAGCTAAATTAAACAATTAGCGCTTACTGGCATTAAAGATCAAAGGATTTATGTGCGTGAAGTTCAACATTGCTCTCCACGTAGCCTATTCTCGACCGCCCTGCGTGTTATCACGCAAACCCCGCTGTGAGCAATTTTACGAGGCATATTAGCATGCAAATAGCCCTAAGATGACAGTTACGTGCTACATTTCAACATGTAGCCCCAATTTAATAGGGCTGTTCATTACTACTAAAACAAATTCATCCTGCCAGGTAATGGCAGAGCTACTGCCAGTGCAGCAGGTGCAAAGCACCAGTGCCCACATTTGGATAGGGGACCTTTGTTACAAGCAGATCTTCATCTGAGATTTATGTTTAAATAATCCTATTCTTAAATTGAATATTTCCAAACTAAAATGTTAGTCTTCAGTGCTGCATCTCCATACTCTATCAATATCAGTCTTGATCTCAAAATACTCCCCTAACCTTCCCCTCAAATCAATCAATTCTCTCATCTTTTATTATTACTTTAACTCTTGTGTATAGACCATCTCCTGTGCCTCTCTTATGAATCTGGAATTTCCATCTTCCATGCAGGATTTCTTCTTCAAAAATATCTCTCCAAAATCTCATCTTCGATAAGACAGCCATGTGGTTAGAAAGCACTGATAATTTTAGCTGCCACATTCCCATTGTGCAGAGCAACATTTAAATTCCACAGCAGCATATAAAAGTTAATACAATGTAATAAAAAAAATAATGTAATAAAATATTTTTTTCCATTTGCTAGTGTAGTTCTTTGAAAGAGTATATTTTAAATATATTGTATAGTTTGATTTAGTTAGGTTTATGCGCTCAGTCCACCAGGGTCCTGGGATGTGTCCAGCCCTGAGAGCAGGGATTCAACAAAGCACAGGATAAGCTTATATGTCAGGGAGAAAAAAGCAGAGCTGGCAGATTTAGGAATTGGAAGAATTGTTCCTTCTGTATAATGTTAGTACAGTATGTGCAGACCATAGGAAGGTAAATCAGAAATGCTGGGAACAGACACTTTATTGTGCATATACATGAAGGCCAAATATCTAATAGTATGCTGCTTTACAGCATATAGGAAAATGGGCACCATACATTGGCCTGGCAGCCTGTGACTGGCAATAATGCAGTGTGTGTACTCTTAATGACACTCATTTGTTATATTGGTGTAATATGCAGTAAAATATACTAAATATAAATATATATATATATATATATATATATATATATATATATACTATCTATATCTGTCTATCTACGCATCTATCTATCTATCGATCATTGTGTCTATCTTTGTAATGTTTAAAGCATGCTGTTTTTAAATGCATGAAAAAAAAACTGGGTTCCACATCATGGTGTATAGATAATGAGGAGAAGTATATATGAGTACAATTTGATATTTTGCTAGTTTTATGGAGACATAATGGTCTGTGTATCGGGAGGATACTTTGAATGGACATGAAGCTTCAACATCTATCTATCTATCTAGCTAGCTAGCTAGCTAGCTAGCTAACTATCTTTGTTATGTTTAAAGCATGCTTTTTTTGAATGCATGAAAAAGAACTGAGCTCCACATCACTTCAGTTGGTGTATAGATAATGAGGAGAAGTATGTATGAGTACAATTTGATATTTTGCTCTGTGCATTGTTGAAGAGGGGCATGCTCTTTTGCTACAGAACACCAGCTGGGGTCCATGGGCCTCATATTGCCCTCCTATTTATTTAACAAAATACAATACCACTGCAGTGAATAGACCTCATACAATAATCTGATACCCCGTTGGAGTCGCACTGCCTAGGACATCACAGAGTTATTTTGTAGGTCCAAATGAGAACCAAATGTAGTAGTTATGTCTACGGGAGTCAACGCTTCCCGCTGTCTCAGCCTCTCCCACAAACCCAGACAGTCTCCTGACCTGCGCTAAGCTCTCACAGGCTCCCTGCTGTCTACTGCAGGTGTCGTGCAGAGAGGAGAGAGGGGCTGGGGAGCGAGGGAGGGAAGCTGATAGATGGGTAATGTGAGACATCTGTACTATACAGAAAGAGTACTAGATAAGTGGAACAGCCGTCCAGTGGATATGGTAGGGACAAGCCCAGTAAAGGAAATCAAGCATGTCTGGGATACAGTCCAAACTTTATAGTTTTAGAAAAGCATGTATATATTAAGTGCCAGCATATAGCATATCTCAAGAGCTTACAATCTTGTAGGATCATCTGTCACTATAATTGATATGTGGTGCGAGAGGTGTGTCTCAGGTGTCTGTTTGATATATAATGTCTGTGGGTATCAGGGAAGATATAGAGAGGTGTGTGGTGGAGCAGTGACCTGTGTCTGTGGGGTCTGTGTGTGTGGTCCTGCATGTAGTCAGACAGGGGAAGTGACGTCTGACCTCAGACAGGGGTCATTCATTAGGAAGACAGCACTCTGACTATTTATCTATCTTTATCCTCCTGTGAGGCTCCTGGGAGAATAATGATGATGTATGAGACCTTTGTGTCTCGCCACATACCTCTTCATGTCTCTCACTTCTCTCCTGTATCAGTATCTCTCCCATCTGTCTATCCCTTCTCATGCTGCCTGCTCCTCTCCTTATTTCTCTCAATTGTTAATTTTTTCCAAATCTTCTTCTCTTTCTACATATTTTTCTCTTCCACATTTACTTCTCTTTGTCCAACTCATTTCAAGACTCTCTTTATTTGTCTTTTTGATTGTTTCTCTCTCGTCTCCAACGCCTGTCTCCCTCTCTCTTCTTGCTCTCACTCTCTTCTTCTTTCTCCATCCTCGTCTTCTTTTTCTCCTCCTTTGCTTCCACTTCTTCCTCCATTTTCTATCCCCATATGTCCCCTCACTCTTTCTATGCTTGTACTCCTTTCCATTTTCTTATTTTCCATTTACTGTGCTATTCTCTTCCTTTTAACATCTCTGTCCTCTTAATCCTTATTTCTCTCTATCTCACTCCTCCTTCCATCTTTTTTCTCCCTTTATACTTCTACATTTATCGTCCCTTCTTCCTCCTTACTTAGCTCCCTCTTTCTATCTCACTCAACCTCCTCTTATTCCGATTCCTCTCTCTCTGTTTCTCTTCTCATTCCCTCTCCATCTCTTTTTTATATTATCTATTCCCTCTCCTCTTCTCTCTTATTTTTCTCCACTCACTTTCTTACTCTCCTTCATCATTCTCTATCACCCTCTTATCCTCGCTCCCCTTCTTTCTCTCATTTTCCAATTTATACTCTCTGTCTCTCCCTCTTTCTCTCCTTACACACTTTATTTCCTTCCCATCTCCTTTCCTCTCCTCTTCTTTGTCACATATAAATTGTCTCTCACACTCTCATCTTTCCCTCTCTCTCAACCTTTGTATTCTTTCTCTCCTCCTCCCTTCTGCTGTTACCCTCTTTCTCCTCTCCTCCAGGCCCTTTATCACCTTCCTCCTCCTCTCTATCATTTTCTCTCCCCTATCTCATCCTCTCCTCTATTTTTTTCTCCTCCCTCTCCCACTTTTCTCTTTCTTTTCTCCTCTCCTTTCTCATCTCTCTGTCTCTTTTTGTTTTTCTTCTCTAATTGACTCCTAATCCTCACTCTGTCTCCCTCTCGTCATCTCTCTCTTTCTCCTCTCAGTCCCTCTTCAACTCTCTCTCTATCTCTCCTGTATCTCTCTTCTTCTCTTTCTCCTCTAAATCCCTCCTCTTCTTTCCCTCTCTCTTACTTCTCTCTCGTCCCAGTCCCTCCACCTCTCTCTATCTCACTCCTTCACCTCTCTTCTCTCTCTTTTTCTCCTATCAGCCCCCTTCTGCTCTCTCTCTTGCCCTCTATTTTTCTCCCCTCTCTTTCCCCTTTTTTCCTTTCTCTCTTTCTCCCCTCTCTCTTTCTCCCCTCTCTCTTTCTCCCCTCTCTCTTTCTCCTCTCTCCCCTTCTCCCCTCTCTCCCTCTCCTCCTCCCCTCTCTCTATGTCTCAATCCCTCTTGGATTGAGGTATGCAAAGGGTAATGAGTTTTCCTCCCTGGCTTCTGGTTGGAAGTCCTGTAGACTGAATGAGAGTCCTGTTACCGGGAGTCTGCGATTCACATCAGCCCTTTCATGAGTCTCCCCCTCCCTCCTCCTCCCCAATTTTGTCTGTCCCTGTACTCTTCTGTATTTCTTTAACCTCCCTGTCTTTTCTGACTTCATACAAACAATAACTCAAAAAATATTTATATTTATGTGATTGGTTAAATTTATATATACTAGCGAATTGCTCATCAAAAAATGACGGCAATGAAATTGTAAGGTAGCTAATGCTGTTTGGTGTATACTAATGAAATCTATAATACATTAATAAATTAATATACTTTACCTATTTTGAAGCATTGTGTTGAAGAGCTGCGAATCTGTTTTTAAGTTGCTGCAGCATTAGTGGTGTGGAGGTGCTGTGTTTAAGCGTGATGAATGTGTGCAGTGTAATAGTGTGCGTGAGCGAGACCAAACCGTTAGCGTAGTTGTATACTTCCGCATTGTAGTAAAATGGCGGGTAATGTGTGGTATGCGTCTTAGAGGAATATCAGAAGGTCTTTTGTAATGTTTTGCGAGTTTCTTGTGGTGTCTTCCGTGGTTAGAGTGCTGTAGCCTCGTTTTTGTTTTGTTCAGCGCCCATTTTTTCTCTCGCTTAGAGAAATTTTTAGTGTCTAAACTCTTTTATTTTGAGTGAAATGAAGGTGTAAATTGCTTTTTTGAGGTTCTGGATGCTTCCTCTTGCTGTAGGTAAGGTTTTTATGTATGTGCTGTGTGTATTTATTGTGTTTTCAATTTTTTCATGTTCGCGAGTTGCGGGAGATTTTTGCGAGGTTGTAATGGATGGTAACATGTCTCGTATGTTGTTTGCGTTTGCGAGGGTCGCAGTTGCTGGCAAGGAGCGCCTTTGGGCCGCGGCTCGCTGCGCGAGCTCGCAAGCGTTAGCAAAAACTCGTTTGCTCACAACTATATATGTGATTGGAAGATCTTCATAGAGATGCATTATACTTAATAATATATATATATATATATATATATATATATATATATATATATTGCAATCAAAATGAAATGAAACCTCACATTAAATGCATATAAGGAATTTTGGGGACATATCTCAAAACTCAGAAGCAATAATATATTATTAAAAAAAAAATGCATTGCTGCTTTCTCTGAGTGTGTGCTTGTAAACTAATACTTTTTTACTAATGAGTATTTTATGGAAGCATAAAACCTAAATACAACATGCACAGATATAATAAGCCAAAATGTGATATAATAAAGGCAGGATGACTAAATAAAATAAGGTGGTCTCAGGATCTAACCCTAAGAATTAGGAAGACTCATAGCCATGGTTTTAAGCATTAGCAAGCTATGCCAACACTGACTCCATCCTTCAGTGCTATTAACAACTTTTTTTTTGGTAGCCAACTAATTTCAGTGTCAGTTTTCTCAAAAAACTTAATTGTTTCACAATACATTTAGTGTGCTGAACTAGACAGTTTCAGTGGCCATTTAAATTAAGAAGGGGCTAATTGAGGGGTGTTAATGGAATTTAAAGAATCAAAGTAATGAATTGTCATACTTACAGTAATACATTATACTAATTTACAAATATGAAACTTTTCCTAAACTACAGTAGGTCTTTAAGAGCGTGGAGAATTAAAGGGTGAATCAAATGGTCATAAGCATGGTGAAATACAGCTGGAGGGGTGATGGAATAATTTGGCACGAGAGGGGTGTAATTCCTGTATATATATATATATATATATATATATATATATATATATATATATATATATATATATATATATATATGTGTGTGTGTATGTGTGTTATAGTTTGTAAACCTCTTTATCAACCATTTTAATTGTGACATCAATTAAGTCAGCTAAAAATGTTGGATGTGTCTTTTTTCCCCCAGTTATATGTTGGAAACAATTGCAATATAACTTTCTTCTCTTGTTATATTTTACACAACTGAAATAGTTTAATTTTAAAGAAGTATTAATATATATTGGACTGGATTATCCATAGGCCAGTAAGGCTGCGGCCTAGTAGGAATTCAGTACTAAATTGTAAAAGCATACTCGCCAATTGCCCCTCACTAGGAGTACCTCTTTTGAGTGTCAGTCCCAAACTTGAAACCACTGTCACTCCAATAACAAGGTAGTTTAATTTTAAAGTGCATGACAAATTGTCTGTACTTTGTACTAGCCATTTTTTATCTACAGTAACTCCTTCCTGAGATATTAAACAGTCCTGTGTGGCAGTAACAATACCTAATAGGTTTTCTCTCGTGTAGGGTGCCATGTTTCATAGCTGGGATCTAAAACATTGTCCACATGTGAGCCCGTTACATTACCAGTGTCTCATGCTGCTAACAAACAGTGACATACTGTGTGTGTGAGCATCATGAGACACTGGTAATGTGAAGCCTTCCCCTGTATGCATAGTTTGACATCACAGCTGGCAGCTCTCAGGAAGAAATGGAGAGGCAACAGAAAATGAGACTGTTGCTAAGTGTATATTTTATGTAATTTTATGTGATAATTACTGAGAATAAAAATAATGAACATACTTAAAACATTCATATAAAATCAATACAATGCATGAAACGTCCCTTTAAATTCCACACCTCATATGACCTTCTCTGATCCTTCTCATTTATTTCATGCACAATTTCCACCACATTCCATCTTTTTTTATCTGTCATTATTTCCCTTTCTATTCTCCTATTTATCCTTCCATTTCGCTCTTTCTCTCATTTATATAATATCCCTTGGTAGGCTTAAACTTTGACTTTGGACAGCAATGATGAATTCCAGTTTAAAGTCACAATTCCTAAATGATTAAACAACCTAATGCCAATGGCCTCCAGAAAAACAATGAGAGACATATGACCAAAGGGAAGTAGAGTCAGACCTTCATTTTAAAACCATGTAACCATTTTATCCTATTAATATTAATATTATTGTGATATAAAATTTGCACTTCTAAACAGATTAACTGCTCAAATTGCCTGTTTTATCCGGTTCTCTCTCATGTAGGGTGCCATAAATTACAACTGTGATCACAGGGGAGGGACTTTACACTCACAGTGTCTCATGCTGTTACAGGCAAAGAATAACACGCTGTGTGTCTTCTTGCAGCCTCATTATACTAGTAGTGCGAAGCCCACTATGGATGTGCCCTTACATTACAGCTATGAAACATGGCACCATACATGAGAATTAACAGGATTAAAGGGAGAGGTTCCATAAGCTTAACTATTTCAGTTTGGAGGCTTCTTAGAAGTAAGTCAAATGTAAATTGTATATAAAAATCAAATTGAGAAGTATAATATTAAACGTCACCTAGTTAAAACATTATATAAAACAAACTTTTTCCTAAATAATCTCGTTAATCATTTTTATTGATGAAAGGTTATTTTAATATAGAAGCATTTCGCATTGATTAATAGATTTAGAGAATCCAATAAAAAAACAGACAGTTTGTACAAAAAAAAAACAAGGCCTGGTATTCAATTCTAGTACAGAGCCTTAGTAAATGGATAGACTATTATAAATAAGTGTATTTATATGGAGGGTGTACACAGGCCTGCAGAGATGGATATAGCAGAAGCTGTTGGCATTTTAACTGTGAAATATTTCAAGCAGCCAGTTTCCATTCTCTCAGCCCTGCTACATCCAGGCACCTGCGATGCTCTGCAGAGCTCTGCGTGTCTGTTGCAATGTATGTCTATATAGGACTGTCTGAGAAAGTTCTGCATGTCACAACCCTAATATCTTCTTCAGCATTGGTGGGCAGCAGGCAGCCAAGGGGGCTGCATGTGGTCCTGAGGTACTTCCCATGGCCCCAGTCTGTTTTCTGATACATGGTATATTCATATATATTTTTTCCTCGTTCAGTCCTTTGCAACTCCCCTTGACCTCATGTAACACACCAGGACATCTTTATGTCCATGGTCATGCTGATCCACTGGGTTTTCGCGGCAGAGATACTGGAGTAGGTTACCAGTTTCTTCTCCAGTGGGCCACAGCATACAACTCCTGGTATTCTTAAGTGGTCTCCCGTCCAAGTACTGACCAGGCCCAACCCTGCATGGCTTAAGGGTGGTGTGACTGGAATCAAACCCAGGTGGTAAAATCACCAAATTTGTAACCACTGGACCACCAGGGAACCTTACTGTGTGACTTCACTGCAAATTGGATTTTAGGACCACTGTAGATTGGGAAAATCTTCATATGTTTGAAGTATATAACAAACTAACAATAGCAATTTTCAGAATATATAGACATGTTGGAACTAAATGCTTGTTCATCTAACTAGATACGAAACAATATTAATTGCTTTGACTGGGGTGTAGTACACAAACATATTCAAACAATTTTAAACATTTTTTTCTTATTTTTGCGTTGTTGTTTGTTTAATAAAAGGAATACTGTAAAATTATTATTATCAATTATTGTGCTTCAGTGCACTTAGTAAAGTCCTTTCTTGTGACTTAAGTATATATATATATATATATATATATGTATATATACATACATACACCACACACACACATTTGGAGCATTTGGGAGCCTCCAGGAGCTCTTGACCCCCCCGATCCTCCTGATCCCCCCTTTCCCTCTTGATCCTCCCCTTTCTTCTCTTGATTCTCCCCTCTGCCCATCCATGATCATCCCTTGGCCCATCTTGATCTCACCTCATCGCGCAGCGCTTCCTACCAGCACTCCTCCTGTACTGCTGCCTTCCCTTGCATTGCGTATGTGACGTCACTAAGATGCGCCGGCAGACGAGATGCAGTTCAGAGGCATGCTGCTGGTGCTGTAGGAAGCGCCAATGGGGGGGGGGGGGGGGGGATCACGAGTGGGGATCTAAAGGGGTCCAAGGGAAGGATCAGAGGGGTCTAAGGGGAGAATCAGGAGGGGGAGAGGCTCAAGAGGGGCAGAAAGAGGACTGCCAGCAAGCACCACACAAAAAGTTAGGGGCAGTTTTAATGCAGGCAAATGTGTATTTGTCGAATAAGACGCACCAACCCCCCCCCCCCCCCCCCACCAGTTTTGGGGAAGAAAAAGTGCGTCTTATACGGCGAAAAATATTGATGCATTTATTTATATAAGAGCCCTCCTTTTGATTATTTCAGAATCAATATGTACTTAAGAGTAAATTCATTCAGAAGTCTTGAAGGGCCCTGTTATCGAGTTTAAAGTTAAGCATGAAGAGTGTTTTCTTTAAAGCACTCAGCAAGACTGACAGTTTGCAAACTTAAAGTCTAAAGGGTATGGGTGAGGTATGGAAATTGAGGTACAATATAAATTATGGCTGAAGGTGATAAGCTTCATTAAATAGATTTGTTTTTAGTGAGGTTTTGAAGGATTTGAGACAGGAGGATAGTCTATATACTGTATGTACTTTTGTCTGGGGCTTTGCTGTGTCACTTTAACCAAATGGGCATACTCTTCCTATATCACCCCCTGCAAGTATTTCTCAAAACACATTTTCAATTAGGTGATTGTTTGAGAGAGATCATATCATGACCTGAAATGAGGTAGTAGAGCGCCAACAGAATGGCTTTTGTAACGTGACACTTGAAAATCCATTTAACATCACTCATGGCCAAGAAGACATGGTCATAACATTGGGTGAGACCCAGCGATTTGACATAGTCTGAGTTGTAAAAGATCACATGGGGATAGCTGAACTGTTTCTTTAAACAAAATGCTGACAATACTTTGTCTTATCAGCAATTATCTACCTCTCTTACTCTTTCTTTCTGTCTGTCTTTCTCTCTCTCCCTGACTGTCTGTTTCTCTTACGTTTTTATTTAGTTACTCTCTCCTTTTTCTCTTTCCCTATCTCTCTCATAACTTTCTTTTTCTCTTCCTGTTTTCCTTTGAGTCTTTGGTGTTGTCTGGTGTGTATGACTCTCTTCTCTCTCTCTATAATTCTTTCTCTTAATTTTTCCCCCTATTTTGCCTCTTTTTCTCTCATTTCATGGCTCAATCTTTCTTTCAGATTTGTTCCACTCTCTTTTTTTATTTTCTTCATTCCTTTCTCTATGTTTCTCTCATCTTATGACTCTTTTTATTTTAATTTCTCTTAAATTTTCTTAATCTCTTTATTTCACATTTTCTTTTGTCAATATCCACACTTACTCTTCTTTCTCTCCATGACTCTATCTTGCTTCTTTTCTTTATTATTATCCTTTATTTGTAACGCACCAAGCTTCTTTCTCTGTCTCCATTACTCTCCTTCTTTCACATTTCCTTTCATTGTGTTGTCCTCTCTCCCTGTTTCCATGACGCTTTATTTCCCATCTTCTTTCGTTAATTCCTCCCTCTCTCAATAACTCCCTCTCATCTTGTTCCTTTCAATCTCTTGTTATCTTTGGCTCCTCATCAATTCTTTTTTTTTTTGTCCTTTCTTTGTAGTTGAACCCATCGATGTCTTGAAGAGTCTCCAGCTCCACAAGCAACCTGAAGGTGTGAAGAAGACCCCTGGTCTGTGTCCAGCACGTCGTTACAGTACTGGTGGAGATGTCGCCTACCGGATATCTAAAAAGGCCCAGATTAGCGCTCCCACGCGGCAGTTATTCTCAGGTACATGTACCATTCCCATCATAGATAGACATGTTACAAGTCAATATTTGATAAAAAATAATATTAAAATAATAGCTCTTTCTCAAATAAAAAATAGTTAATTAATACGTCCAAGTTTCCAAGAAGCCATATATTAGTTATATATATATACTAATTACATATCTCTTGGATTTTAGTACCTAAATAAATTCCAAAATAGTGGTGAACTATGGATTCCCTTTTTCAATATGTTCTCAGTCCTTATGCCATGGTATTCATGTTTTCATCTTCTGACTCTTAGGCTGGAACTGATTGTCTTTTAGGGAAAAAAGTCAACTTTAAATCAACTCTAGACAGGTAAAAATCAGAAGAATCAAGGTCAAGAGACGCTCATAGTACAGTCAGATTAACACCATGAACTCAACCCACCAAATATACACTGACAAGGATAAGATGAGTCCCAATGAGTATCACAGACAGGGTTATTTTAGTAGCAGATGTTACATATGGAATTATCATGATAAGTGTACGATGACAGGTTGAGTGGTATGATGTTCAGAGACTTTTTATTTTACCCCTCCGCCTGTTAATTAGCTGTTTGAATAAATGTTGTTTATCTGATTTACTACGCAATGAAGTTGTCTTGTTTCTTCTGGACATGTTTAAGGATTTCTAAGAATGATTTTGCTTTCAAAATGCTTTTTTTTAACAATTGAAATGTCCTTTGCAAAAAATCTAGGAGCCACATATCAAAGGAAGACTTTTTGCATTGGGACTATGTCACCTAAAATGTTTTACTTCCAAGGGGAGTTGATAGTGACCTATGTTTATAAGACTAGGAATAACTCAGTAGCGGTAATAAACTTTAAACTTAACTTGTTTTTCCATTGTAGGTAAATTCCCGGAGGACTTCTCCATCATGACACTGGTCAAAGCTAAGAATGGAATACAGTCCTTCCTTTTGTCCATATACAATGAGCAGGGAGTCCAACAACTTGGTGTAGAACTCGGACGCTCCCCTGTCTTTCTGTATGAGGATCAGTCAGGAAAGCCAGCCCCCGAGGATTACCCAATATTTGGCGGAATCAACCTGGCAGATGGAAAGTCAGTGCATAGCTCCTTATTAATTTTATCTCTCCTTGTTTTTATTAACATTTTACCTAGTGTGTTTACTTCTCCCATTAGTCTCTGTTCTGCTGTCTTCTCTCCCCCAACTCTATCCCCTTTTTTCAGTCTTTTGTCTCTCTAATACTATTATCTAGTTATCAAAATTATTTGTATTACCACTGTATGAAGAATATATACATGTTTGAAAAATGATGTCTCCACCTGGCCCTGGATCCATCTAAAGGTTCAATGTTAGATAGTGGAGTTTACATGTCTGCAGGAGAAGACCTTGCAACTTTACTTGCAAGCTGTCTGCATCTGAGCATATGGGTGGGAAGTGGTAGGTCTCACATACCAAAAAATACATAATACACTTCCCCATTCCTTCACCTGTCCCCTCAGTGCATAACAGGCTCAAAGCTGTCTTGATGTACACAAGTCAGAAAAGATGGAAACTTTCTTCACAGAAGTTTTTTTTTTTACAGATGACACTCTCAAAGTAGAATAGTAATATAGATCTGTGAGTCATACTTGTCTGCCAGTGAAATCTCCAGACACTTTATGTTAATTAAAAAAGTTGAACTCAATATTTTTTAAATCAAAATACATCTTTGATAAATGCATGAAAACAAGAATGGTGCCTTATTTCACTTTAATGCAATACACTGGCAGTTCCATTAAATGCTAAATTTTAAAACTGTAATAAATAACAAGTATTTTCTGATCTAAGCATCAAGCATGATATTTTAATACCTGATAATTATTTATCAATGATTACATTCTCCATTTTATCTTTTTGCTGACTAATTCATTTTATTTTCTCTCTCTGCACCCCCTTATCTCCATCCCCTTATCAATTTCCAGATGGCATCGAATTGCTTTCAGTGTACAGAAGAACTCAGTGACCTTGATATTGGACTGTAAGAAGAAGATTACGAAGCCACTTCCCCGTGGAAAGAAGCCTGTTGTAGATACTAAGGGAATCACAGTTTTTGGAACACGAATCCTGGATGAGGAATCTTTTGAGGTGAGGGGAATGCATGTACCATTTGTTTATGTGACCACCAGGGGGAGTTAATTTTTTCCATTGTTGTAATTATATGTTGCTACCAATAGAGGGAGTGACTTTTTATTATTTCCTTCCTCTTGCAATTTATTAATGAGGGAGTAGTTAACTATATTATGAACTAAACAATACAAGTAGGCACTTCGGTAGAGAGTAGTAAAGTTCTGCCAAGTGGAAAGACCTTTATCTGCTTAAATGATATTGAATTAGAGTCCCAAACAATATAGTCTTCTTAATTGTCTATATATATATATATATACAGCTGTTAGAACTAAATGCTTGATCCTCTAACTAGATATGAACAACTGTACACTATAGAAGAAAGGGGGAGGATAAAAAGAACCAGATAGTGTAGCATGAAAAGAATACTTATTATACACTTTAAAAAATATACTCACAAACAGTGGTATCAACAAAACAATTACAGAACAGGCTCCTACGCGTTTCACCCAGACTGGACTTTCTCAGAGATACTGCACATGAAACAAGGTCTTTAAATACCTTCTTAAAAAAGAAGTCCTTCATAAAGTCATTTAGAAACACCAAACAAAACTCCTTGTGGGATTCAAAAACATTGAAATCTTGGATGGTTTTAACTGATGTTTTGGCTGACGTTTCTAACCGAGTTTATGAAGGACTTCCTTTTGAAAAAGTTATTTTGCCCACCACAATATACGGCTATTACTGTCAATATACTATCTTTGACCAGCAATACATTACTGTAGCATGACAGTGAAATCCCAAATTATGTTTTACAAGCGTAAAACAATTGTAAAAGCAAGTGAATCAAGGCAATAAAATGTAATCAGAATTTATAGCAGTTGCTTGGTTATCAGCCCAAAGAGACAAGGCATATATTGATGAATTAACTGTGTGTTTGTTGCATTAGTAACAAAGTAATATTTTGATTATAACTCATTAAATCTCCAACTATATTGTATAATTATTAATTATTAGTATTGTTATAGGGATAACCCTTAGTCCGCAGCCTAGGTGATTAAGTACAAATTCCCTAAGGCGTCTGGTAATTGTTAGAGGGCTGTATTGAACTAAGTGGGGAAAAAATAAATACAGTAAATACTTTTTTTTGCCCACTAGCATATGTTTATCGTAAAGTAAAGCTGTAACTGGTGAATGCCTCTACTAATAATGTCTTCAACTGATTACACTACCCAGGAAAAAGAAAGGGTTTTGGCGTACTAAATAGTTGCATTTTTAACCTCTGCACTATAATTTTTAGATAATGTATACATTTCAACCCATGACAACTGAGAAATTACATTTTAACAATTTCTCTATATATGGATCTGCAGATTTCAAACTCTTTTATCAGTTTGTATGCAGTTATCCTGTACAATTTTACCATTTGAATTTCCTGCTAGTATCTTAAACTGGTAATGCATGATAATTTTAACTTCCACTTGGGTATTTTGTTTCTTTATAAACCAGAATAAAAAAAATAAAAAAATTCCCATATTTGTACCTGACTGCACACTCAAAGGTGATTTATGTTATTTTCATATAGCACTCCACCAAAAATTGCAGCACTTTTACAATACATGCCCATCACAAGTAAGAGGAATATAATCACCCAGGGGAAACACAGGTTATTAATTAAAGGTCCACTGTACAATTAAGCAGGAAAAAGTCATACAGCTAATTTTTAATTAGAAAAAAAATCAAATCTCATCCCAACAAAAAGAGACATTGCCCTATTATATTGACTCATTAGACACTATCATTAGACCAACATATCTCATTTACCATCAGATCATTTCTGTCCTTATACTACATCACCACGAGAGCTCATGTTTTTGCGATCCACTGCTCTATAGATATGTTTCCTCTTTAGTTATGTGTCATCTTGTAGCTGTGAAACACAGTTGTATAGACCTAAAGACTTCCTCACTACATAACATATACTTGACCATAAGCCGTCCGTTATGGACAAGACATCTTTGATGATCAATATTAATTCATACTGCCACTAGAGGGTGCACTTGCCATTGTTTCATCTCATTAATGAACGTTGACAGAATGATGCTTTGTGAATACCATTGGCTTATTTCTATATCTACCCATAATCCTTTACTTTATGACAAGCTCTACATAAACCATTTCACTGAGTGACCAAAACAAGTACATATGGTCAAAAGTAACTTATTTTTATTTTGCAACTAGTGCTTGGATGAGTTAAACTGTTATACTTCATTCTAATAGTAAACTCACCACACTCACCTCAATATAAATGAGCCCGTGTTTGGGCAGAAACAGTACAAAAATAGACCCACTCAGACATAGATTGTTCAAGTTAATGTGTAATCCTCAGGAAGTAAGAGATCCTCCGTCAAAGTAATGTTATTTTAAGATGGCAGCCTAGGAATAATTACGTAATTTAATTATGTTGCTGTACAATAGATAGCTGCTTACACTGGGATATCACTTCCTGCTGTATAACTAAATGGTGTTGTGTTTCCTAGGGTGATATTCAACAACTTCTGGTAGCATCTAATGCTCAGGCTGCATACGATTACTGTGAACATTACAGCCCGGACTGCGACTCTGCTCCCAACACCCCACAGGCACAAGACCCAAATGCTGGGCAAGATGTAAGTATGGAGATCTCCTGGGGTGGCAGAAACAGCCTCGTGTCCAGCTAACACCTAGTCATGTTGCAAATCTCATAAATTATCTTATTTCAGCATGGTTACAGATTTCTAAGAGGGAAAGGCTCTGATTGGTTCTTCCTTGACACAATGTAAACTAACATTATTTTTCTTTGGTAAGAATACCGAATTGATACAAGCATGAACTTACTGTAAGTCTTTAAGTTATTAGATTTTTAGGTTGTGTCACCTCTTCTAATTTTGGAAGAGTAGACATTTCACTCAAGGGATGGCAACTTTATATATGGATTAATGACCTCCGACCGCTAATATAACTATGTGGCAAATATTGGATTCTGATGAGTTAATATGGTTCTTGATAGCAGAATTTAAAATACCCACCCGCCATTAAAACCAGTCATTTAAAAAATATAAATAAAGCACAGACCCAAATAATGCCACTCATACCCATAAACTAGATCTTTTTTGGCAAGCTATTGTATAATTACAAGGATTAAATTGTATATTCTCTACTGGATGTCATCAAAATACCTAATTTTCTCTACACTTATTTTACTCTACATTTAGATAGTTGTCAGGCCCCGTTGATTCATATCGGTTTCTTCTCCTCTTTGAAAGAAAATGGCTCCATAATTTAATTTGACTTCTACTTCTGTTTTTATTGGCTATAACATTTTCTTACTCCTCTGATGCTGTACAGCTTATATAATATCTAATTATAGTTCTTGTATTCTAAATTTTGACAATGGTACTGATACTCTGAAGTCACTAATTAGCAATATTGCTTTCAACTTCTATCTACCCTTTTACACAAACATTCTGCACATATACTTTATCCCCTACCCCCCCTCCAAGGTGGTATCGGTATGTATTGCATGTTAAGAGATTGAGTAAGATTTGCTCATTAGAAATCTTACTAAGGCAGTTGACAAAGCAAAGCTTTTGATTTCTATTAGTCTGGTGATAGAAATAAAGTGTCAAGCAACTTTAATTATATGTGCACATCAAATATATATTTATATATTAAAAATGTTTTCAGATAAACATGATTATTAACAATAATAAGTAAATGGTTTCATTTTATTGACCACTTTTTGTTATGGTGTAGGATAGATTTCCCTACACATAAAATGTATATGGTGTACCAAAAGGCTTTCTATAGCCAAAAACAAAATAATTTGCAATTACTTGCACTAGACATTTTTTCTAAAGTAAATCATGAATAATTAGTTGTGTGACTCTAATATGCTAATATTATGCTAGTGTGTGTATTGCTCTTATATATTAATGTGTTGTTAGGATATATTGTTGCAATGAAAATATACTTTAGAGTTATCATGCAGTGAGTTACATCCCCTCCGCTACAATATACACCCCTGACTTTGAGCTGCAAATTAACATACTGCGCCAAACATTAGCATAAATAAGTCTTACAAACAATTTTGAATGTGTCAGGAAGGATTTACTGGAGAGAAAACTGGCTACTACAATGTGTAAGTTGCTTTAATGCTCTAAGATGAAACCAACTTATTGTTGAGGTGACAAGGTTTTAGAGAATTAAACATATGTTATTTTAATGTAATTAAAAGTCAAAAGAGAATTACCTAAATTCTGAAGCTCTTTTTTAAGCATGATAAAATACCAACATTCTTTTGTTAATTCACTTTTCTGTAATCAATAGGATATTAGGTCTGATGATTTCAAATATTTCAAATGTTGTTGTTATAGTGGCCAAGTACAATTAAAACTGTCTTGGGTACTAATTGCTAATGGTTAAATGAAATATTTGTCTTTCAAGACATTGTACAAACTATTTACTTTACTAAAACTTTCACAAACATTATAATACAATCAGGATAATTAAATCCTTATGATATAAGCCAAAGTCAACATTTGTGTGAGCTCAATTAAATTTTTAAATTGGAAAAAAGCAAAAGCTTCCCATAAGTCACTGCCTACTTATTTTTCACAGTCGCCAATCTCTTAACGGTTCAAAATAATACTTTCTCTTTCACGCTTATTACCCTTTCCCCTCCTGCCGCTTGTAGTATGCAGAGGAAGAAGTGGAGTATTACGAGTATCCTTATTATTATGACAATAAAGAGGAAGGGACGCCTGTGCCGCCCACAGTGAGCGCCTCAAAGGGAGGCGTGGCTGAGCAGGTAACCAATGGATGTGTCAATGTGTCCATCCTGGGTGTCTTGTCTCGCTCCATCTCATTCCATCTGGACTGTAAACTTGGTGTCTCCCAGCCAGGAAAAAACATTGGTGAAACCACAAGTGCCCCTTAAAAATTGGGTTAATAAAAACCTAATTAAAATTCCAATTTACACAAGCTGTACGTTTTTTTACACCAAATAATGTTGTGGTCCATGACTTCCATATATATGGCTAAGCTTCTTCCTGGGCACTTTATTTCTTAGTTTATTTTTACCTGTATGAGTGCATCTTATGCACGTTTCTTTCATTTCTTTTGAATAGTTTCCTATTATTTATGATGTTTTTTTCCTCCCCAACTTGAGTTACAAGAAAAATAAAATAAAAATAAAATAAATACAGGCTAATAGGTAGAATCAAGTCCTGGAAGAAGTTTGGTTACATGGCTGAATTTATTTAAAAAGGCAAATAAAAAATACAAAAAAATATGCAATGTTCACAATACCACTTTATGATTAATATGAAGTGAGCTAAAAACAAAACTATAACTAACAATAATTATATTTGCTGAGATTTTCTGATCTGCTTTTGATGATACTAGAAGCTCAGCCCAATTGAAGAGCTTTGCATGACCATGGTGATGTTACAAGGATTGTATTTCTCCTGATATATAAATTAGGAAACAGCATCTTGCCTTTTTCTTATTTAAAAGTGTATAATTAACACAGCAATAACGTAACTGAAGGGCCACTTTAACTCAATGGCCAATTTGTAAATTCCAGTATTAAACAGCTAGAACATTATTGAGAAAACTTGGAGCCTAACTAAGGCCATGATGCCACTGCTGGCACAACCAAATCTAACTACAGCTATTTTTAAAACTAAGTCAACATGAAATTGACTCTTGTGAGTGGGCTAGGTTACTGGAATAGAAACAGGGAAAAGTATTACAATTTTAGTCTAAAGCGAAGAAAGTAACATTTCCATATGTGTGTATATATATATATATATATATATATATATATAAAAATAAATATATATATATATATATATATATATATATATATATACATTTTAATTTATACTGCCCTTGTACAATTCATAGTTTGTTAGTTTGTACTGGTGGCAGACCCTTTTCAAAGAGTATTTTTGCATGTTTGTAGATACCCTATTTATCTTCTCTTTCTATCTATGTATTCAAATGTAATTCTCTATATTATTTATTCTTATTTTTATCGTTTCTAGTTGCCACTATACGAAAATTACTTTATTCATTTTTAAAATCCCTACCCTTTCCTGTTTCCTGCCCTGATTAACAGAAAAACGAGCAGCCATTTCACTTCCTGTATCGGTTGGGGAACTTAGCCGACCTGCAGGAAGGAAATATGCCAAGTCAAAAAGGATCATAGAAGGTGTAAACAAAAATTGACAGCTGTTTTGCTTTATTAGTTTACTTATAAACATAAACAGAGAAAATAATTTTCAAGCTCAAATTACTAGAACCAGTTAATGAGGTACACGATAAGTTAGGCTACATTCCTAATTTTTGGAAAATGTCCTATTAATGGGAGTTTAGTCATGGTGAAACGGGCAAATTGTGTCACCATTATTATTCCTTACTGGGCAACACGCTGTTCTTGCATCCGGTGAAAGTTGCCTGTCCATCACATGTTTTATTCATGCCTGTTTCTCTCTCTCTTTCTACTTTCATTTTTGTCACCACCTACATGTACACCATTTTCATGGCATGGCATGCCCCAAAATCCCTCATACCCCTTTTCTACCCAAACTGTCCTGTCGGCGGCAGAAAAACAAGGCCAAAAGCCGCAAACCGCAGCCATCCAAGCTGAAGTCCAAGCCAAAGCCCAAGCCCAAGCCCAAGGTGCCTCCTCCTGCCAAGAGTACCGGCAAGGCGAAAAATGGTGCAGCGGGCAAGGCCCCTGCCAAACGCAACACCCCTGTGAAAAATTCAGTGGGCAAAGTACAGCCCAAGAAAAACTTTGCTGCCGCCAAGAGGAGGAACGTGGGGAATGGTTACCAGCAGGTAGAGCAAAAAAAGTATGCAGATCCAAGGAGCGAGATCTGGCATACATGATACATCCCTTTGCCCATATAGCTCCAAAATTCCTGTTGCGCCGATCAGGAATATTGGTGACCAAAAGGAGCCAGCTATCAATATTGTACTTTTGTATTTGTTAGTCCGTTTGTCGACCACTGCTTTGTCCATACATTCATGCTCGATGCTTGGGACTCATTCATCATTGTCCTTGTGAAAAAAGAGAGTACTCAATTGAAACAGAACAACAGGTGGTTCACATACAAATCTTACTAAAATAATTTTAAATCCATAAGGTCTAACTATTCAATAATATATATATATATATATATATATATATATACATGTATATATATATTTATATATATATATATATATATATATATATATATATATATATATAAATTAAGAAGGTAAATGGACATATAACAGTATTGCTACAGTATATTACATATAGTTACATAGTATTTAAGGTTGAAAAAAGACTTTCAGTCCATCAAGTTCAACCTTTTAAGATCTCCTCTGATCTGCAATATGCGGATTAACTATTAATTCATTAGTTGTTAATTAATTATTAATCAATTATTTAATGTTTTTTTTTTTTTTTTATTATTAATTAGTCCAGAGGAAGGCAAATAGAAAAAAAAAAAAAAAAACACAAGCGAGACTTAGCCAATTGTCTCAAAGGGAAATGTAAAAAAATTGGATCAATACTGTCTCTCTAATTATCCATAATTAATTTAATTTGTAGCTGAGCTACTCCTCAACTAACCATGATGTTCTGTTTCTTCAGAGACTCTATCTTGTTTTGCTGTCCATGTAACTGTATGTGTTACAGTGAATGAATGAATATATCTCCCCCACTCCATTCATCCATGGATGGATTAATAAGTCATCATAAGGGACAATTCAGCCAGGATTCATTATCTGCTCTATACCTCTCTCTTTCTTCATTGGAGTGATAATGATCATCCTGTGTGAATCTGTGATGATAAATATCTACCTCCTCTAGCACGAGGCAGGATATAAAATGATAACATACTAATGCTTGGAATGTTTTGTCTCCCTCCATACCTCTCTCCTTTCAAACTCTTACTTATTTTTTTCTATCCTCATTTCGTGCCACCTCTTCCTTGCTGCTCCTTTCTTTCCTGCAATCTTTGGACTCTTTCTATTCTTGTCACCAAGGACCCCGCTCTTACCTTGGACCCCATCATGACTCCTGAGCCCCCTGTAGCCGAACAGTACCCAGATTATAATACACCTCCTCAGGAGGAGGTAGATGCTTATGGGGCTTGGGAGGAAGAGTTCCCCAAAGAAACCACACCCACCCCTCAGGTAACCACCAACTCCGCCATATTGATGTCCTTAGTCCATTTAGAAAATGGATGTGAATATGTCTCTATGAGTATTTTTAAAGCCATTTCTGGTGCGATAGAAATGTAATGTCTTCCAAGTTCAGCATTTTTAACGCAGTTGTTTCATAGTTATTAAAGTCTACAATTATTGTGGTGTACCAATATTCACAGACATTCCACAGCACTTGTGAAATTTCTGTCTATGCCCAATGTTTTTTTTTTATAAGTAGAGTTGTTATTTTTAACTTTTTGGATGAAGAACAATATATACATTAGTCTATACCCAACTCCACCAGCATAAGGTTTACTGTAGTCGAGGAACAGGATACAGTTATCAGGTTTTTGGTTATACACTTTTGGTTATATTTTTATCTTTAAAGTTATGAAAAGATAGTTCATTCTTTCTTCCACTATAGTTTATAATTGTTTAAAATAATTGAATCCCATCCCGTTATTCAGCACAACCCTTTGGCTTGTACATCTGATTTACTTCTGGCTCCTTTTTTTTACACCTTTTCCCTCCCTGTCTCCGTTCATCTTCATTTTTCTCTCACCTCCTCCTCTTATGGAAGGAAAGAGAACCCACCCCTCCACCAGCTGCCAAGGGCAGTGATACTTTCGCAGAAGAGTATGTGACCGGGGAGGAGTACAATCCGACAACTGAACTGGACTATGAATATGTATACAAGGATTACCATGAGGGCTCGGAGAGCTCACAACTGGGCCAGGTTCTGTCAGCAGAGACACCTGAAAGTGGAGGCGTAAGTCTCAGCATGTAGGGACCCTCTAAATTCCTACAAAGGAAGCATAAGTTCCCCAACATGTGCCCAAAACATTCAAAAGTTTTTTTTTGCATTCCCAATTCAAATCTCCACCTTCCATCCTTGTGTTCCTGTCTGATGTCACTTCCTGTGTGCTGGCTGATGTCATGTGTTGTCTTTGTCATCTTATGATCTTCCATTTTTTCTGTTATCTTGTGTTTTGTGCTTCCTCGTGTCATTTTTCCTTCTGTTTTCTTTTTTACCTAAAATGACTTCCTTCTCCGTCGACTAGTGTATTTACAATGTCATCTGTGTCTTCTGATGTCATTTCCTTCTGGAAGTTGTGGTCTTGTCCTCCAACCTCATGTGCTTCCCTTCTACCTTTTTCTCATTTAATTCCTTATTATTTGAACTCTTCTCCCCATTTGTCTCCTCCTTGAACCTCGGAAATCGCTGTGATGTCACTACAACATCACATGCTAATGTGTGATGTCAGAAGTAGAGCAATCCGCAATGTGTCTTGAATAGCCAAAAATGCTAAGTCATCTTGGTCATTTCGACTCATTAAGGATTCATTCTGACCTGCTCCTGTAAGATCATAGAAATCCCAGCATCCTCTGGGGTCTTATGATCTGATGCCTAGGCGTTATGAATAAGCTGCTAAACAGTTATTTGGATTTAATGCCTTTAGCTCACGAAACATCACTGTAGGGATTTGTTGCTTTTTAGAAAAAATAATCCTGAAGCGCATATTGAAAAACCATTGATTTGTATAATATTAAAAAAATTAAGTCAGAGCAACTGTTAAAATAGAAAAACAACCCTGAATTTTATCAATCTAGCATATTGTTTCCTTCTTAAATGTTTATGATTAATATCACAGATAGAATCATATTTGAAAAATTGAGGGATTTGTTTTACATTGTGTTTATATACTAATGCTGTGGAGATACTATAGAATACATATAGATTTACATTATAAATTCATGAAAATATATTATATTGTAGATTTTTTTCAGAAAAAGGTGCAGGTTCTCAGATTTGGCAGAAAGAGGAGCGGAACATATTTATTTATATACATTCAGTTAAATATTACAAACTATTGCTCAGATTCATTAATGTTCACTAAGACTGCAAAGGGACGCAATGCCTATTTTTGGTGAGACCTGTTCTGTATTCAGTTCTTCATAGAAAGTAGGCAGTGTGGCCCACTGTGGCTTTAATTTTCCTATGCTGCTGTAAAATAAATTGGACTATTTAGGCATATTTATATGAATGTTTTAATGAATGTAATAAATTTTTCATCCTCAATTATGTATAATATAAAATGTACATATCACTTACTTCGGAGGAGCCTCCAGATTCTCAGCCTCTGGACCCTTTCTGTTTCCTCCTGTTCTCCCTCAAGAAAGCCACTCCCCCAGGGGACAGTCTTCACTCTACCAGTGTCTTGTACTGCTAACAAACAGACAGTGACATGTCATGAGTCTGAGTAGGACGACACACTGGTAGTGTAAAGCTTTCCCCTGTGGGCGTAGCCTTAAATAAAATCAGTAAAGCATTGCATCCAACATGAAAGAGAATAGGAAAAGAGGGTGAGTCTCCAGTATCTGGAGGCTTCTTAAACGTAATTAATGTGTAAATTGTATATCAGAATTATATTGAGAAGGATAAAATTACTTAACCTAGATAAACATTTAAATAAAACCAATATTTTTGTTGCCTATGAAGTCCCGTTTATAACACACCACAGCTCCACTATTACATTTGATAAACACAAGGTCAACAAGCAAAATGTCCTAAGTCTAAGTGATACTAAAAACAACATCTTTTGTGGTTATATGTGTGCTACCCTCAGGCTATCAGCGGACCCCGAGGGCAGAAAGGCGATAAAGGAGAATCAGCTGTCATGGAGTCGGTAAGTTATACCTACCAGTACTCTCTAAAGCCAATCTATGAAGATCCATTTTACATATTTTTCCCTCTTGTTTAAATGACCACTCTAGATTAGAAAAATGTCATATGTTTGTCACGTTTGAAATTAATTATTAGAAATTTGCAAGCTCATGATGTGGTTTTTTATTGGCTCAGGATATTTGAAGGCCACTCTAACCTTGTTTTCAAAGTGGTTGAGTTGTGTAGGAACTCTCACAAGTAAAGGCAAGATCCACACTCATGAATTATATGAACATTTTGTGGGCGATAGAATAATAAATATAATATTGATATTTATAATGTTATAATACCCATTATGATTTAATAATAATCTATAATATACCTATAATTTTACGGTAATACAATTTTTGTAACTATATATTTTATGAAGCAATATATGAAATTATACCCAACTATAAAATAGTTCCTTTCTCATAATCTATATAGATGTTACCAGTTGCTACCCATATGTTATATTTTTGGACATTCTATTTTCTAAATTATGTGGTACCCCTCAACAGTACATGAATTACACTTTGGAGCTCCTTTACTGTATATAAAGCTGGCAACACCTATTGGATCCAGAACTCCCTAGATATTTTATTAGGTACAGTTGTGATCTTAATATTTTAAATATTCTGTGTAATTTGTGTATAGTTATAGTATTACCGTGCTATTAGTAGTTATCAATATGTAATAATTAAGGTACAACTAATATATTTGAATTCATAAAATGGAGTCAAAATTTATTATAAAACTATAAATATTCATCTTCCTGTGCTGTAATGATACAGCCTAATTTCTGTATGGTAAGCAAATAGTGGTGGGGGTGTATATGGTTACAAGTTGTTCCATCAGTCACAAGTTTTTTATAATTCTGATTTCCTACCACTCTTGCTGTCTGGTAACACCATAAATGTTGTTTCTTTCAGGGTATGTTGGTTGAAGGACCACCTGGGCCAGAAGGACCTGCGGTATGTACAACTCTCTTGTCTCTCTGTCTTGCATGTGGAGATGTTCTAGCCTGACCACTGGCCAAAAAGAGTTCTGCAAATTATTTGTTATATATATTTATCATTAATGCAGTTTTATGTTAATGTTCATTTTAATGTTCATATTTACAGTATCATCTCAAAAAGTATTAGCTTTAAAAGGACCCTTTAGGGCAAACACACTTTGTTTTATGTAAGTTTTATCTTGATTAATTAATTAATAAATCCTCATATAAAACTTACATTTCTAAGAAACTCACAGAATAATGTTTTTCACCTTCTGGGACTGCCCCCGCTCTTCCTATTCTCTCTCATGTAGGGTACCATGTTTCATATCTTCTGCCTAAGGCTGTGCCTGCAGGGAGGGACTATACGCTACAAGTGTAAAGCTGCTACATGCAGACACACAGTATGTCACTGTCTATTTGCTATACTGTCGTGGGAAGCCCCTCCCTTTGGGTGTGTTCTTAGATCACAGCTGTGAAACGTGGCACCCTGCATGAGAGAGAATAGGAAGAGAGGAGTAGACCCAGAGGGTGAAAAATAACTGCTACTCTGTGGGATTCTTAGAAGTACGTGAAGTGTAAATTTTACATGACAATTGCCCCAAGAACTATAACATTCATTATTTAAAACTAATTTATATAAAGCAATACAAAATTGGCTAAAGAGTCCCTTTAAGAAAACAATACTCAAATTATGTAATTCATCAATATTGTAGAATCAAAAGGTAAGGTAGGAAGTAGGCTGAAAAGATAAAATAAGGGACTGCAATACAAGCTGGGTGCAACATATTTTTTAATTATAATATGAAACAGTTCTTGTGATCTTGAATTTATGTGTTCAACTCTTATATCTAACAGGGTTTCCCAGGTCCTCCTGGAACACAAGGACCTCCTGGTCTAGCTGGTGATCCTGGAGAGAGGGTAAGTTAAGATACTTAAATATCTCAATTGGAATTCTGAATACTACATTTCTTTATTGTAATTATACACAATGCATCCACATATCATGTGAATACTAAATAATATTATTTTCAATTTTTCAATCTAGGGCCCCCCAGGCAGGGCAGGTCTTGCAGGAGCCAATGGATTACCAGGACAGCCAGGAAGTTCTGTGATGCTCCCTGTAAGTCTTTGGAAATATGTGTATCTAGTTAGGGATCAAGAATGTCTTTGGGGAATCTAGAACCTGAATAGTGCATATGACTATGCCTTTTAACTAATATACACATTTTAGATATTGTAGATCTAAACCAGTGTAAGTGGTTGATTTTGCCTTTGGGATGAAGACAAAACACTTAATTATCTAGATCAATAATAATTAATCTAGAACAATTGCCCAGAATGTGTCATTTCTGGTATTAGGAAGACTGTATAAACCCCACAACACTTATTGATCTGACATTTGCCTTCTTCCTCACAGTTCCGGTTCGGTGCCAGCGGAGGTGGTAAGGGCCCCGTGGTGCAGGCACAGGAAGCTCAGGCCGCGGCCATTCTGCAACAGGCCAGGGTGATTATTCTACACTTAAATCCAGCTTTGTGTCCTCCATTCCCTGGACTTGTCCCTATTCATGCTTGCCCATTTTCTCTCCTCTCAGCTGGCTTTGCGTGGACCTCCTGGACCAATGGGATACACTGGGAGATCCGGACCCTTGGTACGTGGACAAAAATACATCTAAAATGTGTTATAAGTTGATAAAATAGTGTTTCCGATCCTTCTTTATAGCCCATTATTGAAACAAAGAAGTAGTTTGTGAAACATCTCGCACATTGCTGAAATATTTAACAAACTAACAACACCTGCAGCTATGTAAGCCATGAGTTTAAAAAACTTTTTTAGAGAAAATATCAACTTTGTTTTAAACATTCCATTTACCATACCATATCGGAGCTTCCATTTTGGACAATGGGCTGCCTATTGGCAAGGGATGGTTATCCTAATGGGATCTTCTACTGTTTAGTTCTATTGTCATATAGCTATTGTGACTTGCAGTCTTTCAGTAGAAATGAACAGAGGTAAGATCTACACTCAAGATTCCTCCCATTCCTCCCAGGTGAATTATTGTCTTATTAACAAAAATAAAACGTCTGCAGCTTTTAAAACAAAATTAATTATTTGTTCATTTTTGACCATTTCTGAAATATTTTTCCTCATTATCAAGTTATGTTCTTCATAAGATTATGGTATAAATATGGTGCTTCTGTGGTCCTTCAGTATTGTTTTTTTTTATACCTTTTTGATTAATATTGCTTTAAAGTCCAATGTCCACTGTCCACAGTACAATGTATATATATATATATATATATATATATATATATATATATATATATATATATATATGTTACATTCATACCGTATATATTTTCTAATACATATATAGTTGTCAGTGCAAGTATGTTGGTCACGTTTGAGGAGTTGTCACGCTTTGCGAGCCTGGTTGTGGTCCATTAAAGCACGCGTCACTTAGGCTGCAATGAGCGCCAAAGGCGCTCTTTGCACAGCGAGCCTTGCAAAGCCGAAAAGCGTAAACAAGCCGAAAACCAGGCTCAAGGAAGTAAAACAAACCCGAAGTACGTAAATACGAGCCCTAAGCACTAAGACTTAACTCAATCCAGTAACACTTAACCCAAGCCACTAAATCTTAACCCAAGGTAGTGCAAAGGCGCTCAGCGCGGGTATCACAATGACCGCTGAAGGGGCTCAGAGGGCCCATATCCTTGCATCATTGCCAGGCTTACAGTTTTACTCCAGTCATTTTTGACGGGCAAGTAGCTAGTATATATATATATATATATATATATATATATATATATATATATATTTGAAAACTTTGAGTCTAAAAATGTAATTAAGCTGGAAGAAGTTGTTTAAATCTTGTTTTTAAGTATAATTTTTTTTTTTTAAAGTACTACTGGAAACTGGGGGCATTCATGGTACATTTCTGGAGACCTGTTCTTGTATCTATTGATGCAATCTTCCTATTTCTGGGCCAGTGATTGGGAATGGGTGTGGTGTCAATTTCAATATTATCCAATTTTCTAACAAAGCCCACTGACTTTGCCCGGTCACTCATCCCCCACCCCTCCCTCCACTGATAGATATAATGCACCATGATGATTTAGCTCTTAGGACATTACGAATGAGTTTCTGTCCATGGCTTACAGAGGTGCTAATATTAGAGTTACTTCACAATCATATACATTTGATCCTTTCAATTAAACCTATAACTGTTATGGTAGGTAAACTCTCTGTTTTGTTCAATTGTGCAACGCCCCTTACTATCTACCCATATTTGTTGGAATAATATCTTCTCAATGTATTATGTTGTGAAAATCCATCCATCTGTTGTAAGAAACCTCTTCTTGTGGTTCATTTTCAGGGTCCACCTGGAAGCCCTGGACATAAGGGAGAGTCAGGAGATATTGGTGGACAGGTAATAAAACTCATACACACTGTATTCAGGTATCCAATGTGTAATAACTTGGCTGAGGATGTCCCAGTGCCAATGTCCAAAGGAAGATACACCGTCGGGACCACCATACAGTTCTTTGGCCTGTATTCATTAATAGTGCATTTAGAGAGACCATTTTGGGACATATTTTACCAATCAACGTTTACCATCACCAATATGGTATTATGTTATGTATATATTTTTTTCATAGTACATTTTGAAACACAGCAGAACCCACAAATAAAAATGGCAACCACTAACATTCATCGTTTGATAAATGCCTGGTTTAACTTGGGATTGTTGGAGAGGCTGGAACTCCCTCACTCCTCTTAAATTCTTGCACCATCTAGACACCCGTGTCAATCTCCCCACTCACTTCACCCTTTTTTCTAGCTTAATTTCACTCTCCCTAGCCCTCTAATCAGGCTAGGACGACATAGCTAATTATGCCATATCTCAAGCTACCATCATTAGAGAGAACACTCCCACCATAACTGTAGGCCAAACATTTAAACACTTTAACTTTGTACATCTAGATTTATGATAAACACTATTCTTCCCTGGATTCACTAAGATGCTCTATGGAGAAAATTATAATTACATCCATTTATAGCTCTTTACGGCGACTGAGAATGTGATTGGTTAAAGGTCAATTGTAACAACCGGGATGTGGTGCCTTTAAATAGTAATGATCAGTACACACAACTTTTCATGCTATCATGATTAAAAAAGTTAACCTTTTCTGATTTTTTTTTCATGAAGTGAAGCTTATTTCCCCAGCTGATCAATAAATAGGTAGCTGCGGGCTGTGCCACAGTTTGAAAAAGATGG
This sequence comes from Discoglossus pictus, assembly GCA_027410445.1. Lineage (NCBI taxonomy): Eukaryota > Metazoa > Chordata > Amphibia > Anura > Alytidae > Discoglossus > Discoglossus pictus. The sequence goes on along the minus strand of CM050170.1, from coordinate 76,560,044 downwards.
AAGGAAACCCAGCTAATTTCAATGTTAGATTTCTCATAAAAGGTTATTTTAATCATAATAAAATTAACAAGTTGGCTATTTACACAATTATACATTTATAGATGAACTGATCCACTTTCTGTGTACAAATACAGTATATACTATAATATAATATGTATATATATTTTTTTATTCTAGGGACTTAGAGGACCCCAGGGACTGTCTGGACCTCCAGGAAAACCTGGGAGAAGGGTTAGTAAAAACTCTCTGTCTTTACATTTCTGTTGGATTATTCTTTTGGGATTAATAAACAATAGTATTTTTTTGTTCTTCAGTGTTATTATACGGTTCTTCAATTTTATATTCAGTTCCAAGACATTATTATACACCTCTATATTATAATATTGTGCTGTTCTAAATCATTATTATGTAGTTCTACAATATTAAACAGTTTTACCGGATTACGATATAGTTCCACATTATTATTATTGTACAGTTCTACATTATTATTATACATCTGTACATCATTATTATACATCAATATAATAATATTAGTATGCAATTCTACAATATTATCACACAATTTTACACATTTATACATCTATACAGTGTTTTTCATCTATACTATTATTATACAGCTCTAGAATATTATTATATAGTTCTACAGCATTATTATACATCTATAAAATATCATTATATAGCGGTACAGTATTATTACACGGCTTTAGAATATGATTATACATTACTACATCATCATTATAAAAATCTACATAAATATTAAACATCTATACATCCTTATTATACAGCTTTACATCTATAAAGTATCACTATATATATAGGTACGGTATTATTACACAGTTCTACAATATGATAAGCATTCCTACATCATTATAATAAAGTTACACAGCATTATTATATATACAAACAGTATTATTATACATCTATAAATCATTATTATAGATTTATACAGTATTATTATACATATATACTGTGTTATTATACATCTATACAAAATTAGTATACATCTATACAGTATCATTATACATCTATACTGCATTATGAAATATATATATACTGTACATGCTTATTACAAAGCTTACAGTATTATACAATTCTCCATCATTATTATGCAGTTCTACAGTGTTATTATACAACTTTACCCTATTATATAGCTCTAGAATATTTTTATATACTTTAACCGTACTGTTTTAGAACACTACAGTATTAATAAATATATATATATATATCTATAGATTATTATTACAAAGTTCTATATTATTATTAATATTATTATTAATATTCTACAGTTCTACACTATTATTATACAAATTTACAGCTTTTTTTTACAAATATACAGCATTATTATGCAGTTACACTATTATTATAGAGTATTATCATACAGTTCTACAGTATTATTATACAACTCTGCCGCATTTATTATACAGTTCTACATTATTATTATACAATTCTACAATATTACACAATTCTAAAGCATTATATAGTTCTACATTATTATTATACAGTTCTACAATATTACACAATTCTAAAGCATTAGTATACAGTTCTACATTATTATTATACAGTTCTACAATATTACACAATTCTAAAGCATTATTATACAGTTCTACAGTACAGTTCTATAGTACTACAGAATCATTGTGTAGATCTACAGCATTTGCATACAGTTCTACAACATTGTTATACAAATATCCCTATAAAGGTGTCAAGAGGTAGGAGAGGGTTCTGCCCAGGATGCTGTCTTTATCTGCCTCCTTCCTTCACTGGACACTGCAGATAACTACAGACCAGTGAGAAAAAGTTTTGGCAGCTGCCTCTTGGTCAGAACCCACCATGATCTCCCAACCTAATGAATTGAGGGTGTATCTTGTCTAGTCCATAACCACCCTGTAAGTTTTCAATGCAAAATTGATTTGTTTTATTTGTGCTAATAAATAAACAGTTTTATGAGCTACTACAGCTGCCCCTTAATTAGCTAAGCACATTGTCACTGTTTCAGTAACAAAAAACTGGGTGCACTTTACATTAAACAAACAAACAAACATGTTGCACACTTTAAGTGCTCAGTGTAGATATGGCCCTGTGTCTCATTAATGCACTTTTTGTTTGTTGTATGACTCTTTTACCATTCCACATGCCATTGAACCCCTCTCTTAATGCTCCCTCTTTCCCTGTCTTCCAATTCTCTCACTTCTCTCTCCACATCCATTCCAGGCGTCCCTCTCTCCTTTTCTATCTTCTCTCTCTTTCCGCTGTCTCTCTCACATCTCTCTATATGTCTTCCAGCCCTTTCTCTCACCTCTATATTTCTCAGGACCGCTATCTTACTTCTCTCTGTTCCAAATCTCTCTCTCTCATTTCCCTCTTTCTCTTCCCTCTATGTAATTGCTCTCTGTCCCAGTCCTCTCTCACTTATTTTAATCTTATTTTAATCTCTACCAGCCCTCTATTTTACTCTCTTTCACTTCTCTCTGTCTCTTTCAGTTCTCTATCTTAATTCTCTCTCTTCCAGCCATCTCTCTAACTCATAGTTACATAGTTACATAGTAATTGAGGTTGAAAATAGACTTTTAGCCCATCAAGTTCAACCTTTTAAGATCTCCTCTGATCTGCAATATGCGGATTAGTTGTTAATTGATTCAGAGGAAGGCAAAAAACAAACAAACAGTGAAACCCATTGCCAATTGTCTCAAAAGGGAAAAAAAATGAATTCCTTCCTGACCCCAGATACTGGTGATCGGATCCCTCCCTGGATCAATACTCCATCTCTAATTAACCAGGATAACCATGAATGCCATTTTTATTTAAAAATATTTCCAACCCCTTTTTAAAGTTATCTATCGAATCCTCTGTCACCACCTCCCTTGGTAGAGAATTCCACAGATTAACCACCCTTACTGTGAAGACCCATTTTCTTTCTTTAAGGTGGAATCTTTTTACTTCTAACCTCAAAGGATGTCCTTTTGTCAGTTGAAAACCTCTTGGCACAAAAAGCTCCCTTGACAAATCTTAATGCTGACCCTGGATGTATTTATATAGGGTCATCATATCCCCTCTTAGATGCCTTTTTTCTAGAGAGAATAAGTTTAATTTGGTTAGTCTCTCTTCATAGCCTATCCCCTCCATTCCCCTTATTAGTTTTGTAGCCCTTTACTGTAATTTTTCAAGTTCTAAAATGTCCTTTTTATGAATTGGTGCCCAAAACTGTACTCCATATTCCAAATGAGGGCGTACTTGGGATTTGTATAGTGGTAGAATTATATCTGCCTCCCTTGCTTCTATACCCTTCTTAATACATGCTAATAGTTTATATGCCTTTGCAGCTGCTGCTTGGCATTGAGAACTGTTACGAAGGTGGTTGTCCACAAGCACTTCCACATCCCTTTCAATATCAGATACCCCTAGATTTGCTTCATTAAGTTTATAGATTGCATGGTTATTTTTACTTCCCAGATGCATAACCTTACAATTATTTGTATTAAATCTCATCTGCTATTTAATTGCCCATTTCTCAACTTAGTGTCATCAGCAAAAATGGAGACACCACTTTCCAATCCTACTTCTAAGTCGTTAAACATGAGAGGACCTAATACTGAGCCCTGAGGATCCCCACTTACCACATTAGTCCAAATCCGAGTATGTTCCATTTACAACAACCCTTTGTTTCCTGTCTTTTAGCCAGCTCTCAATCTATGTGCATTTATTTACTGCAATTTCTGTATCCCTTAGTTTGCACAATAGTCTTCCATGTGGCACTGGATCAAAAGCCTGAGTTGCCTTGATCCAGGTTCCTACTAACCTCCTCAAAGAAACTAATTAGATTTGTTTGACACGACCTATCCCTCATAAATCTATTTTGGCTCCTACTTATAATGCTGTTTGAATAGACATACTCTTGTATATTATCCCTTATAAACCGTTCTTAAAGCTTTCCCACTACAGAAGTGAGGCTCACAGGTCTATAATTCCCAAGATTTGCTCTTGCGCCCTTCCTAAATATAGGCATTACCTCCGCTTTTCTCTAGTCATCTGATAGTGACCCAGTGTTGAGTGAATCTTGAAAAATTAGATATAATGGATTGGCTATTACAGAACCCAGTTCCCTCAGTACCCTTGGATGTATTCCATCAGGACCCAGGGCTTCATTAACATTTATTTTTTCCAACTATTTTGGATTTCTTCCTGCGTTAACCAATTATTTGGTGAAGGTAGTGTAGCCCCATTATAATGGTACCTTCCTTTTATATACAGAAGAAAAGAACCTATTTAGCTCATCTGCATTTTCCTGGTCACTAATTGTCAGATGGCCTGTTTCACATTGTAATGTTCCTATAACTTTGTTCCTGGCCTTCTTCCCATTAATATACTTAAAAAATATTTTAGGGTTAGTCTTACTCTCTTTTGCAACAATTTTTTAATTTTCTATTTTAGCCACCCTTTTGCAAGCCTTGTTGATTTCCTTGTACTCCCGTAAAGCAGTCAAGTTCCCCTCTTTTTTGTATAATTTAAAGGCCTTTTTTTTACTCCGTATCTTGATCTTGAAATCATTGTTAAGCCACGTTGGATGTAATTTACTCCTTTTACTTTTATTCCCACATGGTATATGCCAATATGTATGTATATTTAGTAAGGATTTAAATGTTGGCCATTTATGTTCAGTATTTTTACCTGCCAGTTCTCTGTTCCAGTCTATATGTTGTTTTGATGCCCTTAGACTGTTAAAATCTGCCCTTTTAAAATTCTGAGTTTTTGTTGGCCCCTTACAGTTTTTTTTTTTAATTCAATCTCAAATGAGACCATGTCACTGTTTCCCAAAGGTTGCCCTATTTAAACATTTGATACCACTTCAATATTATTTATGATGACTAAATCCAAGATAGCCTCATTTCTAGTAGGCTGTTGTATAACCTGGGCCAGATAAAGATCCCTGAGTGTACTCAAGAACCTGCTGCCTTTACCCGTACTGCTGGTCTCATTTATCCAGTTTATTTCAGGGTAATTAAAATCTCCCATTATTAGAACTTGCCCATGCTTAGCTGCATTTCCAATCTGTAACAATAATTGCATTTCCTCACTTTCAGTTATATTTGGGGGTTTATAGCATACTCCAACTAATATTCTTTTGGAATTTGCTGCTCCGCAATTTAACTACCCACAAACATTCAACATTACCGCTAGTTCCAGCATAAATATCTTCTCTGACTATAGGCTTAAATTCAGGATTAACATACAGACAAATCCCTCCCCTTTTTTTACTATTGCCCATCTTTCCTAAATAGGTTATAACCATCCAGATTAACAGTTCAGTCATGAGCTTCATCCGACCATGTTTTGGTAATGCCTATTAAATCCCATTTTTCGTTCATTGCCAATAATTCTAGCTCTCCAATTTTTCCTGGCAAGCTTCTGGCATTAGTAAGCATACATCTTATGTTATGAGTTTGTAGTTTTGAGGTGCCTGCCTCTGTACTTGAATCACTTAGTAATACCTCATTTTCAACTATACTAATCCTCCTTCATCTCCTCCCCCATGAGTAGTTAATTCATCCTTTATCCCCACTACACTTTTTACCCCATTACTTCTATCTAGCCCCTCCCCCCACTTATTAGTTTAAAAACTCCCCCAGCCATACTACCATCCTTTCCCCTAGCACAAAAGCTCCCTCATCACTAAGGTGCAATCCATCCCTGCTACAGAGATTGTACCCAAGTGAGAAGTCAGCCCAGTGCTCTAAAAACCCAAACATCTCCTTAGTGCACCACATCTTTATCCATGCATTAACCTCCCTAAGCTCCATCTGTCTCCCTGGGCTAGCTCGTGGCACTGGTAGTACTACCTTGGAGGTCCTTCCCTTAAGCTTATTCCCTAATTCTCTAAAATTATTCTTTAGGACACTCCATCTTCCCCTAACTTTGTCATTGGTACCAATATGTACCAACACCGCCGGTTCATTTCCAGCCCCTCCCAATAATGTATCTACCTGATCCACAACCTGTCAAACCCAAGTCTATTTTCCTAATAATAGAGTCCCCTACCATCAAAACCTGTCTGTTACTCTGCCTAATCTGCCCTCCCACTCCTTCAGTAGAACGGTTCTCCCAGCTGTTAGAGGGAACAGCTCTATCTGGCATTGCCATTCCTGAATGGACATTCCTAACAGTTTCACTCAGTCTGGCAAATCTGTTGGTGCTTGCCAACTCAGTATTGGTCTGCCTCCTGCTCCTGTTGCCCTTGATTCCCCTTCTAACTATAACCCAACTACCTCCCTGGACATCCTCACTAGCCCCAGCTCCACCCTCCATGCTAGGCCCAGCTAAACTGTGCTCCGTGACCACAACTCCCTTTCCAGTGGAATATCAGTAAGTGCTGCAATTCTCTTCTCCAATTCTCAAATCTGAGCTTCCAGAGCGGCAACATGCTCACACCTCTCATAGGTATGGACTCTTGATCATCTGTTCCAGTAGTGCATACATATGTAGTAGTAGTGCATACACTCCTTTTTATCTCTCTTCCAGTCCTCTATCTTACTTCTCTGTCTTCCAGCCCTATCTCTCACTTATCCCTATCTTTCTTCCAGCACTTTATCTTACTTCTGTATCTTTGAGCCCTATCTCTCACTTCACTCTATCTCTCTTTCAGCACTCTATCTTACTTTTCTGACTTCAAGCCCTATCTCTCACTTATCCCTATCTCTCTCCAAGCACGTATATCTCTTCCAGTCCGATCTTTTGTGTCTTCTTGTCTCTCCCTAACAGTCTGTTTTCTCTCACTTCTCTCTCTCTCCTGTCTTCCAATACTCACTCCCTAGACTCTCTCTATTTCCATCCCACTTTCATTCCTCTCTTCTCTTTTCCTCACAACCATTTTTCACCCTCACTTTTCTTTCTTAACTCTCTCACTTTCTCCAACCCTCTCTTCGAACGCTCTCTTTAAGGTATTTCCCTACCTATCTTCCACACCTCTCTCATATCTCCTCTTTCTTTTAGGGCCGTGCTGGTGCTGATGGAGCTCGTGGACTTCCTGGTGAATTTGGTATGAAGGTAAATCCATGTGTTTTACTCCTCTCCAGATTACTCTCATTACCTGCACTCAGTTACACCCAAGTCTAATGAAAACCTTTCTTCTCAGGGAGATAGAGGCTTCGATGGACTCCCAGGACTGCCCGGGGAGAAGGGCCACAGGGTAAGCAATCAAAGGCTTATATTAAAAATTATTACAATTAATAATAGTAATAATACAAATAATAACATGTATATTAGAAATATTAGGATTTTGCACTGATTACAGAGAGAGGAAATTCACCACTAGATGTCAACCATGAGCTATTTTCAAGATGGCTGCCAACAGTGTCTCTTCAGGCCATGATTGTCACTGCCAGGAGAAGCAGAAAAAGAAACCATTTGACAAGTGGATCTGGGTTTATAAAATATCATAAACTTCTTAAAAAATGTAATAAAAAAATAATTTCGTATATTTTTCAGTTTTTTTAATAAATCTCCTTTTATAATCATAGTATGAAAGACAATGGCTCATTTTTTCCCTTCTACCTATAGAACTATTTGTACCAATATAAATAAGTATATCCATAACTTTGTCACCAATATGCCAAAAAGTACCAAATAGCAAAACCAGTTGTCCCATATATTGGTAGACAATTTAAGAATGCTTGTTGGTCCAAATCTTTTGAGTTTCCGAAAGTCTCATACAGTGAAAAACATTCCCATAGATGGAGGAATATACATATTATGTGCAATTAATAACAATATGGAGTCTAAAAGGCTTAAAATGAAAACAAGCCATAAAACCAGTAAACCTCATCCCAAGGCCCCTGGACTTAGCGACGGCCGCAAAATTAGGACCCAAAGCACGTAGATGTACTGTGGGGCTCGCAAAAATACGACTTTAACAGATGAACCACCAAACTGGAAAGACCTGCAAAAACACACAAATATGCCTCAAATAAAGTTACACACTCACATACAACTCAGGGAGTAAGGTTGCAAGTTAGATTGAGGCATATTTCAGAAGCGAGAAAAAAAATGTCTGCCGAAAAAACGTAAACAAGACGAAAATGAGGCCGAAGAACGTAAATACGAGCCCTAAGCACTAAGACTTAACGCAAACCAGTAACACTTAATACAATGTAGTAACATTTAACTCAAGCCAGTAACGCTAAACCCAAGGTAGTAGGCCCCTAAACTACACAGGCCTATAAAGTACACAGGGGGAGAGGCTCGCAATGAGCGCTCATCATGTGGGTCGCAATGACCCCCGAAGGGGATCATTGCAAAGAAGGAAAGGTGCTGCTTGGAAAAAACGTCAATGAGCATCGAAGCCACTCATTGCAGGGCTTGCCATGAGCGCCATGAGCGCCGAAGGCCTGTAAAGTACACGGCGGAAGAGGCTCACAAGGAGTGCCAAAGGTGCTCAGAGGGGCCATATCCTCGCATTTTGTGGCAAACAGCACTCACTGCCAGGCTTCAAATGTTATTGCCGTCATTTTTGACGGGCAAGTCACTAGTTATATTATAGCCTCTTTCCAGTGTTCACCACCATCTTTGAACCTGGTGGAGGCCAATAAAACTAGAGACAATCCAGGTGTCATCACATGAAAATTCTTTTGAATAGTAATTTGTTGATACAACTTGATTTGTAACTGGGGCCATTGGCTAGGGAGACAGTGAGCCTGTCTGCTACTCTGTATGGCAACTGTTTTTTCCCTGTATATACCAGATTTCCTACTCTGTACTACCCTACTATTGGTTCTGGTAAATGAGTCAGGGACACTTTATTAATATACTCTTAATTTTACAGGGTGACACAGGACCACGGGGCCCACTTGGAAGTATAGGAGAAGATGGCGAGAGGGTGAGTAGGTGCATGTATAAAATGAGATCCAGGCTGGGGTATTCCTCAATCAAATATTAACCAAGTCTCTAAAACTTCATTTCACAGGGATCAGATGGAGATGTTGGACAACGTGGACTCCCTGGAGAGCCAGTAAGGATAAATCTTTCAGATTTTCTGTATCACATCATGTAATAATAATATCAGTGATTTTGACGCACTTCACACAAACATAACATTTACAAAAGTAAAAATATAACACTATTTTTGAATATAGAAATATAGAAGGCCCATAAAACATAATAATCCAGACTACAATTTTTATATTATACAAACAAATATATGTTTTTAATACTGTATAAAACTAATAGTACCGTATATACATAAGGATAAAGGTAATGATGAATAAATAAATACTGCCTATATTTGACATATATTTTTCTCTCTGCATCGCATTTAGGGTGTCAGAGGTCTGCTTGGACCCAAAGGCCCACCTGGAATTGCTGGTCCTCCTGTGAGTGTATAACCTACATATCATGTTATTTAGCCCTGGTGTGTGCAGTTCTCCCCTTTATAACATCTCTTTGTATTTCTGCAGGGTGTGAGAGGCATGGATGGCCCTATGGGACAAAAAGGAAATCAGGTGAGAGAATGTACTCTATATTTTATATCAAGAAAGTGTCTAAGAATGAACAACACTAAACATAGTAGATTGTTCAATGGGTGTGGACCAACTAAGGGTATTGTCTTTAAATTCAACTGAGCCATACATAGAGAATATATAATTACCGGTAATTAGTATAGTATTCTCCCACAAGAACAGGACAAACTCAAAATAATTACCAAAAAGTGTGCATCAGTTCACCTAAGTGTACATATATAGATATATGATAAGTATTGTCCCGAGTGTAGTTGGAGGTCTTTAAAATCAATCATCATTATATTTATTCATTTTCCATCACTAATTAATTAACAACATTCAAGCTTACAGTGGTGCCTGAATTCTCACGCACCCGTCACTTAGTATGTGTTTGTTTTCTGAACAACCACCTTACCCCATTTTCATATTCCCCCTTTAAAATCGATATAAATGATGGGCACTCCAGTCAGACTGGTCCATATGCCTCATGTTAAGCCAAAGTTAATTCAAGGGCTTTGTTTTTATAGAATCTTTTTTATCATATCATTAAAAATACCCTTTGCAATAGCAAAGACCAAATTGTTCATTTGTCCTCAGATTAAGCATTGCATGTTGTCACCTTAAAAATGTTTAAAAAGGTCTCCAAACATGGGAGCCTTGCTCATTCTACATAGGGGAACCAGCTGCACTTCACTGACAAGACCTGAGTAGACTGAAAAATGTGGGCTGAGTAAAGTGGGCTGCATTCTTGTTGGGAGCAGATTTGCCATTAAAATCAGAGCGATATACTCACAAGATAAAGGGGAAAATGTATATGTGTGTATATATAAATATATATATATATATATATATATATATATATATATAATGATTGCCCTAAATGTGTCTGTTTCTATTAGGGTCCCCAAGGAGAGCCTGGTCCACCAGGACAGCAGGGAATTGCAGGCACTCAGGGTCTGTCCGGACCACAGGGTGCCAATGGACCGCCAGGAGAGAAGGTAAGAATGCCTAGGGATGAAGTGCTGTCTTAAAAAGCAAAGAAATAGATTTTTACAGAATGTGATTTATTTACATTTTCTTACAGGGACCAGTAGGAAAACCTGGACTTCCTGGGATTCCTGGATCTGATGGGCCACCTGTGAGTATAAACATGCACTCAAGTTTTATTTATACATTTACTAGATATATACCCATCAATACATTTTTGGTCTAGTCATGAGTTTATAATCATAGAAGTAGCCCTATTCCCTAGCCAACAAGACGTGCCTTGTATCATCAGAACATGTAAAATGGACAAATTTGGTTTCTGTAAATTACTTAGCTGTGTTTAGAATTACTAAACTCAATGCAATGGGGGCCATCTCTCTTGTATACCAAATTATGAAACCATTAAACTTAACAGCTATGGTTCATTTTATTTCTTTTAATCCCTACCATTTACTCCACTTTCTTTTTTTTCATCTTTTTTTCTCTTTACCCTTATCCAAACTCACATTGATGGACACCACCAGGCAGTACTCTTCCTGCCTGTTATGTTCTCCAATGTGCAGTACATACAGATTTGCTAGGCTTTATCCTTCATTGTGTTACTGGGTTAAATAAACAACTTCTCATTAATTTTCCATTCAAGTTAATGGAGATTTATTAGTTTAAGAAACAATGATGAATGAGATTTAGAGCATCTGTGTCCTCCATTTTTGGCACTGTTAACCCTGGTCTGGGCTGGGAACACTACATGGTTAGACTCTAGTGTAGGAGCAAGTCTGCCATAATTGAGCTATCCTTTTAGTAGCCCAGGTCACACCTACTAACATAGAAGATGGAACTAATGGCATTGTCCCCCTAGTGGACAGTAGCATTCAACAATTGTGCATACTGCAATGCATGCTGGGAGTGAAAATATATTTATGTAAATATGGCAATCAAAAAATAAGCAAACAGACCAATAATGAAAGAGCAACCATACTGTGTATTTACACATCTAAAAGTGGATCAGTTAAATTGTTGCCAAAACATCACATGGCCAAACATTGTCTTAAAAAAAAAGTGAATTTAAGGATATATCTATAAGTATATTCTTCAGAAGAGGATAAAATGAACTAGAATTCGATAAAAAAAAGTATGTTATAGGTTAAAAATGAAAATAATTTAATAAAATAAAATAGAGAATTATGTACAGCTATAAATAGCCATTATATATTATATAAAAACAAAATCATACACAACTGAAAGACAAAAGTCCACATGTATACTGCTAAAGACCAATTTTATTTGTATTTATGATCAAATAACCACATTTAAGGCTAGACTTTTATTTGTGCCTATAATTCCTGATCAAATTATACCAACAATATGGAAATCAGAAACCTGGTTGGCAAGTGGTAAAGGACCCCTTTAATGCCTTAGCAAGGGGATCTATTTATTTTAATTATGCATTGATAAAAAATACAATTCCTATTTAATAACTTATAGTAGCAACATTCAATATTACATTTATTTTCTAACATTGCAGTATTAACCTCCAGAGTGTTTATCTCCTTCTTGAAAAGGGGAGGGTGGAGTTTTTGGCTGAGAGACATGTCTAAATGGTTTAAAAAACAATTAGATATAATAAGAAAATAAACAGTAATTAATAACAGCAAAAGCTTATTTCCAAAAGAAAACCTCTAACATAACATTTCCAGCCATCAGAGATCATTTTGTTATTGGTAATTTGTCAACGTTTTTATTTGGTTCACATGAGAGAACATGGGCCTTGATAAATATAATCTTATGAGTGGTAGAGCCTCCTTGTCCCACCATAATAGATGTCTACATAACATATTATCAATGTGCTCTTCTACCTGATTCTGTATCACTACTTCGATCTCAGACCCCAAACTACTACTACATCAACTTCAATACTTGTGACCAATGACCATGGTCTATACATGTGTACCTTAGGAACCTTTGTAAATATGGCTTGGTTTAAAAAAGACCAAGATGATTCAGGCATAGGGCGTTCTTCATAATGTCTTCTTCATTTACCCTCTATCTTCCACCATTTCTTCTTCATAAGTTTCTTATTACTGATGATCTTTTATTTGTAACGCATCAGAATATTCCATAGTGCTATACAGGGGTTAAGTACAAGGCAAAAACAAAATGAACACATTGCAAAAGAATGGAGGGCTCTGTCTTTGAGTTTAACCTCAAGCATAGACAGTGCTTGTTTCCGAAGCACCTTACAAGATTCAAAACTCGCAAACTTATTATCTAAAGGGTTTACACAATACTCTTAATTTTCTCTTTTGCATTTTGTCCATTCTTGTATTCACCTCTCTTTCAACATATGTTCCCACGTTTCACCCCTTTATCTCTTCATGTTCAATTGTTTCTTCCTACCCACTCATTCTCACTTCCCCCACTCTCTCTGTCCATCCTCCCATTCCTCTCTCCTGCTTTCCTCTTCCTGTCACCTAAATTTCAGTTTCTCTCTCCTCTCCATTTTTCACCAAAAATGAATATCCAAACTGAACAAAGGTAGAATAATTATGAAATTTGTCCATTATAAGAAGTTGTGATGAGTGGTCATGTCACAATGAATGACTTGTACCCCATTTTCAAGGGTACACAAGTATATAAAAAAATAAGTCATATGGGTGTCGAGCAGGGCTTAGTAAGAGTTTTGTGACATTGCATCGCCATGGTCATCAGGGATGTTTTTCTCCCATAACAGTGATATTTGAATTTCCATGTAGGCTACACTCCAAGATCTACCAGTGATCATTTTGAGATCAACAATCCCATTTTTCCAGTACCACTAACTTGTAGGGTTATTGCTCAATTATTAAAATTAATACAAAAATTAAATAGTAACATATGTCTTATACTAAGGAAATCATGCTACATAAACGAAGATAAAGGCAATGTTGAAATTGTCTCTCTTTCTTGTTTAGGGTCATCCTGGAAAAGAAGGATATGCGGGAACTAAAGGAAACCATGTGAGTGTGACTCAGACTGAAGTAATCAGCGCTTCGTCCATGGATGTTTTCTCTCTCTCTCTCTCTCTTATCTAACTCTATCTGTCTTTTATGTAGGGTCCCATGGGTCCACAAGGTCCCATTGGTTATCCAGGGCCTCGTGGTGGGAAGGTAAGTCATTTTGCAAGCTCAGTAAAATGTTCTCCCTCTGTCTTTTGGTGTATTCTTAAGAAACATAAAATATATTTTCGTGATCAGTTTTTTAATTACCAGACAAGCTTATGGTTTTATTATTAATTTACTCAAATAGTTTGATCTATCATTAATATTAATAAACATCCACTGTAGTGGTCATATAATAGGATTTCATTTCTTTATTTAGTAACTGATAGCAATAAAATTATTATTTTGAAGACCAATATAAGTTTTCTTGCAGTTGTACCAGAGCCTTCCTGACGTCTTGATCTGCAGTAAGGCAGACTCCAGTAATGACAATCTCCCGAGCAGTTCTTCTACCAGCTCCAAGACATCTGATAGATATATGTCTAAGTCATAAATTAGAATAAACAGTTGTAATTGTTAGAATGCTATTCCTTCAAATACAGTTTTTACTGCTAATCAGTTATTAAATAAGCAAATGAAACCTTATGGCATGGCCACTACAGTGGGGCTTTAAAGGGGCACAACAGACTTAGTTTTTATATTGTGAATTAGAAACAAACGTTTGCATATGTCTGCCAAAGTGTGATATGTTTATAGTTTATCATTCCTTTCCCTTCTTTCTATATCCCCTCCTGTGTTCTCTGTTGGACATCCAATAGTAATACCTTTAATTTAACCTGTCTTTTCTTACTCTCTCACTTGCTATGGATCCTTTGTATCCACTGTTCTCATTCACTCTCTATATATCTTTTATACAGGGAATTGATGGAATCCGTGGTCTGAAAGGACATAAAGGAGAAAAGGTACAAACTGACTGATTCCTCCTCTTTATACCTCTGTATTCTCCAAACCAGTGTGACAGTTTTGAGCCATAATACACTATACTCATGCACACAGACAGCTCTTCCCATATTCACTTGCCCCATAGAGTTCAATTAACCCTCAATTCCGCAAATCTACCAAGAGTCATGTTCTTGACTAGTCTTCATTCTCCCATTACAGGGTGAAGATGGATTCCCTGGATTCAAAGGAGACTTTGGAGTGAAAGGAGACAAGGTAAGTTCCTGCAAGACATTTAAGGGACACTTTATGCATTTGTTGCTGTTTTATATATATTGTTAACTAGCTTAATTAATTCATATTATCCTCCTAGTGTAATAATGATATAAAAATTAGGCATCACTTATTTCTAAGAAGATTCCGGAGTAACAAATTCTTACCTTCAGGAGCCTCCTCCTTTCTTCATGTTTTCTCTCATGTAGTGTGCTATCTTGAACATCTTTCACCTAAAGCAATGCCTATATATAATGCCTATATATACATGTAGTGTGCTATCTTGAACATCTTTCACCTAAAGCAATGCCTATATATAAGGGTCTTCACATTACCAGTATTTCATGCTGCTAACAATCAAACAGTGACATGCTGTGTGTCTGAGCAGCATGGGAAAATGTTAGTGTCACCGATGTACACCCTACATGACAGAGAACAGGAAGAAAGAGGTATGCTTCAGGATGTAAGAAGCTGTCACTCTTCTGGAAGATGTTAACTGGACAAGCAGAGTATATTAACTTTTATAGTATGCAGTTGAATGGTATGCTATCTTTCAGTTACAATTTAAGCACATATTTAACAAAAACAGACATAACCTTCATCATATCCTATTTGGGAAGCCTTTTCATTAAATCTTTGGACAATTACAAAATGGAATCCACCACCGACACAAACAAAATTAATGAACTATTTAACTATTTCATCCAATGTAAATGGCTTATTAGTTTCTACTGGATATTTACAGATACGTATTAACCAGACCAATGTGAGGCTCTCAATATACAATGTTTTGCTTACAAATATAATATGAATTCATATTCTATGTCTTACTAATTTTCCTGATAATATATAGTGTCTATGTGACATAATACATAAAAATAAAATGTTCCTCTTCCTAGGGAGAAGGTGGTGTGCCCGGGTCCAGAGGCGAGGATGGTCCTGAGGGTCCTAAAGGAAGATCAGGTCCAAACGGTGACCCAGGTCCCATTGGAGTAATTGGCGAGAAGGTAAAATGTGACAAAATGTTGCATTAGTTTAAGTGTCTGTTGTAACACAATCCTATGCTTGAATTGTCCCTCCTCTGTCTTTTAGGGCAAATTGGGTGTACCAGGTCTGCCAGGGTATCCAGGACGGCAAGGCACCAAGGTAAGTAACATCAGATCATTGGGGTCAGGGGGTGCAGACCATGGCAAAATGTGTGAGTCCTTAATCATTCTTCTTTTTTCCATTACAGGGATCGCTTGGTTTCCCAGGATTCCCTGGGGCTAATGGAGAGAAGGGAGCTAGGGTATGCCAAACATCTCTATATTCAATGTTATTTATACTGTGGGATTATTATAGGTTATCTCTCTCTATTTCAGGACAGACCTTCCATTATATATACTATATAACAAAACATTTTCACAATCCATGATCTTCAAGGACATTTTGTCAGGAAATAAGTATTAACTGCTGTGTGAATCCTTTTTAAAAGCAAGTTGGTATATGTAATGATACAGTTTAGTCACCAAAATAATCATTGTTCATTCATAAAGAACAGAATTACCACAGATTCTAAAGTTTCTCTCTTAAATGTTCCAGGAACTTCAGATTTAGATAGTAATTATGTAGAACTGTCTGTGTGTCCATTTATAGGATGTCTCTTCAGATATCCTTTAGAGTTTATAGAAAATCACATTCCTGTAAAGTAAGTGTTAGTGATTTTATTTCGGCGCCATCTTCCCCTATAATAAACCTACTAAAGAAAACTAGAAAAATAAAGACTGTTTGTATCTATACTAGTAGCACCTTAATTGGTGTAATGATAAAACATAACTTTTAATAGAAACATATCAAATAAAGAGAAACAAAAGTGGCACAAATTAATGAAGTAAAGCAAATAAAGTAAATACAAATAAGTAAACCAAGTCATGAGTTCCTCTTGAATCTTAGATTTTTAGATTCTCCTTGACAGCAGTAGTGATAATACCACTTCTTGGTTCAAACTTATAGGTTCTACCAACCTAAGAAGTGTTCAATTCATATATGACATGACAACCTCCTTGGTGCTTAAAACAATTTTGTTTCAAAAATAAAATTTCAAAGGAATAAATAATAAGTTATGTGCACACCATTACAATAACACCTGTCAGTGTTGCTTTAACACTGGTCGATTTACTTAAACTCATAGCCATGCACAGAGAATCAAAGATTATGTTGGAAAGCTGTTTCTTTTTTTTTTTTTTTACATGAAAAGTATTGACTGTATTATATGAATTTTTATTGCTGGTATATTACTTGAGACCCTTCAATAACATCTAATGAGCTGCTTCATGTGGCCAGTGAATCAAATGAATGGAGATGTGTTACGACAACTGCAGAATTCAATAGTTAGAGCTTCATACAGTATGTATTAATCAGTAGCTTTAGGGTATTTATCCTGCGCCAGCAAGAAATTGTAATACTTTTTTGGTGTGTGGAAATGTGGCTGTTGGTTACAGGACCTCTAGAAGTTTTATAAATCTTATGCCTATTCTTTGGTTGTTTATCCTGTAAAGGTAAAACAAATGATAAAAATACTGAGATCAAGCCCTAGATTCAAACCCTAAAACTGTTACATGGAGTCAGATGCGCTATTCACTTCATCGAATGACACATATTAGGTACATCCATTAAATTGCAATAAATACATTCCTGAACCATGTATACCTGGTTGCAGGCACTTTGATGATACAGCAGCTATGGGTGAGATTCAGAGACATTATAGTCCAAAAGTAAATGCCTATGGCACCTTGTATCTGGCGATACAGAGCAAAATTCAATTGACCTTTAAAAAGAAAAGATGAAGCTACTGGTTAATCAACTACAAGATTGCAGACATAATTGATGAGCAGTATCTCCATATACTGTTAAATGAGCACCACTTTAATAGATATGATTTTACACTGGTGCAGCATATCAATGCCTTGTTGTTCCAAAATAGTAACCACATCTAGATATTTGATGTTGATGTTGTAGAATGAGGAATGCAAAAAAGGTGGCACAAACTACGTCAACAACATAATAAGACTCTTGTTTGTCTTTGATTACAGGATATAATAATAAAGCTCAAGAACTAACGTTGATTAGTTTAAACTTGTTTGACTGTAATTATATGCCAGACTTTGCATCCTGTACCTAGTTTCCTAGTTTTATTGTGTCTATATATATATATATATTTTTTTTTTTCAATAAATATAATATTCTAGTACATGCGAGTTCTAATATATTTATTAACACATTGATTGCCAGGATCGATATAACACGGAAATTAAACATGAAAGAAAACATTTTTTATTGCACATTTGCCAGCTTGAGAATGTTGTGCTATTAATCTTAATACCCTTCATCGCTTTCCCTGTAATTTGAAATACAGTAGTGTGTTTACAGTGCTACGAACAGGAGTTTAACGCCCTTGCAGGTCCTCTCAAGCACCCGTAGGATTTTTGATTTGCCATTTATGGGTGGGAAAATAATTGCGGGCTTGAGGACTTGTAGCAATTTTATAGCGATTTGCGATTGTAACATTTAGGGCTTGAAAGATCAAAGGCTTAGCTGGCTCGGAGATACTATTTTTGCAATTGCTGTTGTTTTTCAGCCTGTAACCCGCAAATCGTTTGCGGGTAGCTAAAAGAGGAAAATTTAAAAGTCTCAACTTTTGCTGGCTCCTTTATGGGCTTCATGTCTCCTGAAAATGTGGGCTTCTGACTCCTTCGAACCTCCTAGAAACAACCTGTCTTGCCCCTATAAAATCGTCCCAGCTCCTAGGTCTTAGATTTTTATGGTAAGACTTTTTTATAGGTTTCTTGCTCATCTAATGCAGTTCTGATTTTTTCCCTAAGGGTCTCTCAGGAAAGTCTGGTCCAAGAGGAGAGAGGGGTCCCTCGGTAAGTTACACATGATACAGGCAGACCATATTTATTGATTTTGATCTTAATTCTCCTAATACACATACTATCTTATTACCCTACCTGTTAACCCACAGATCTTCACCAATATTTAAACCCATTAGTTTCCCACAAATAGGAACTTACCGTTGAATGCCATTATATCTTCATAATTATATGATTAACCAATCATATCTATTCTTTCAGGGTCCCAGAGGTCAAAGGGGACCAAGAGGAGCAACAGGGAAATCAGGACCAAAGGTCAGTAGTAATCTCACTCACATTATAACTATTGAGTTACATATTGTAACCGCTGTTCATCCACATACCATATGTCTTTGTGTACATATATTGTTATAACTGTTTATACATGCATACCGAGAATCTGTTATTTCAACATTTGCTAATTTTTTAAAGGTAGTTTTTTGTTATTGTTTACATGTTGTATTATAACAATAATTCTATTTTCTTGATGTTCATATATATAGTTTCTGTTTTTGCCACAGTATTATGTTACTGTGCTCATATGTTTTTTCTTTTCTCCCCAATACAGGGTACTTCAGGTGGTGATGGTCCCTCTGGACCCTCAGGAGAGAGAGTAAGTCCGTGGCTCTTCCTCTTGCCATTACACCCCACATCATACAGTCCCAAACTCGATATTACCTTTCAACTTTCCTCACTTGCCCATTCAATTATAACACAGACAATGTATCTCTCTCTTTCTCCTGGTACATTACATTTATTTCCTCGTGTTTTAATTTATTCTGTTTTTTTTATGTTTAAAGGGAATTTCCATTTATACACAAGTTGCTCTTATATTAAAGAGTTTACTTAATGTTAAGACCCCAAAAAATAGTTGTTGCAAGCTGCTGAAAAACACTGAAATATGAATGTAACTGTCATAGTTTAACATTGAAATTATAGCTTGATTGACTCTTAAACTTTTGACCCTATCAAATTGCACAGCTTGAATTGCAAGAGTCATAGATGGAAATGGAACACATATTTTGCTTTTTATGGCGGCTCCTGCTCTTCTTAAACATGGAGCAGTAACTGGCAAACTAGACAATCTTCATATTTTTTTACATATATGGTTAATCATCTTTAGGTGTGTTTTATCTTTTAAAATACACTTAAGTTTAGGTGTAAGTTGCCTTTTAATGTCTTCCATTTGTACGTTTTCTTCTCAGTTTTTTGACTGTTTTTGTCTTTTTTTTTTATTATTTTCTTTCTTTCAGGGACTTCCTGGACCACAAGGCACTAATGGTTTCCCAGGACCAAAGGGACCTCCTGTAAGTGTATTTGGGGAGCATTGTTGTATGTGAGTGGAAGATGCTATGGTGTGGATGTTGAAATTAAGTACTATAATGAAAACCCCTCCAATATCTCTTAAAATCCTCTCCAGCCAAAAATGCAAACAATAAAATCTAATCATAAACTATATTAAAGTATAATCTATCCACTAATTCAGTCAAATATCTAATTTATGATTGCCATCATTCATAATGTTAAATAGGTCAAAACCCTAATATTATTACAAACCTAAACAGCTTACTATCAATTACATGCAGATTTTTATAACAAAACCCACATTGTGGCTTTTACATGTTAATCAGCCTTTCTGATCGACTAATGAAAGGAGACAATAATAGCTAATTACTCCCTTGAGGAAGCATGTGCTCATTCTTCTCAATGACAGAAGGCTTTAGACTGAAAACTATGCAGGCAGACCCCAGCAATGAATTAGCATAAAAGATCCACATTGTACAGTTTAAGTATGTCACCTGTATTCTGCTTTTGGGAGTGACCTTTCATAAACTACAGAACTGTAGATTACTTATAATAGTCTCAGAGTTTTACATCAGTGGCAGAGCTACTACTGTTGCAACAGGTGCAGAGTAACGGGACCAACAACAAGGTAGGGTTCTTCTGCTACTGACAGCATCCTAGAGTAGAATAGAGTGTTATTTTATAGAAAGGGGAACTGATAACCTACATATTCTTTTGTACTTTTATTGAACCCAACCGATAACTTGCATATAGAAGTTGCAAGAAGGGCCCCAAATTATTTTACACCAGGTCCCTCCATTCACTAGCTCGACTGCTGTCTCACATTCCAGACCAGCATAACTAGACTGTGATGTAGAACATCCTGGTGTAATAAGATCTGTTTAACGTGGTAAATTCCAGGACAATTCAACCATTCTCCTGTAAAATGCCTATAGACTTCAAAGTGGAACTGTTATTCTGCACTCGTCATTGTGCTTTGATCAGTTGATCATCGTCAGCAGAGGAAATAGTTATACCCTCTACTCAGATATAACGTGTGCCAGTACTGATGTAAGCACCAGGGTTTGAATGTAATATTTCAGATTGTAAATGTCTGAATTGAATTTTTGTCAGATTGGGTGATTGCAAATAAACGAAAATTAGTTGCCACTCTATTATTTTTGTAGAAATTTACTTTTTAAATATGGGAGGCCCAAGCTAAGTGGTTGGTCTAAAGCAATGGTGGGCATTGGGCAGCCTAGGGGCCACAAGCAGCCCATAGATACTTTGGATACCGCTTTTATTCTCTTTAATGGGAAAATATGACCCTCTTCAACAATGCGCAGTCCATTATATCTCTAAGACTAATAAGTAATGCCCAAATTGTACTCCTTATTGTTGATATCTATATTACCAATAGGTTACTTTCCTACAATCTTTTTTTATAATGTACTTAAAATAAAATATAGTAAAATAATGTGAAGTAAAGTAAAAAAAAAAAGTTTAAAGCACTGTGAGGTCCTTAAACGGATTCAAGGGCCACATATGAGTCTCTTTCATTTTGTTTTTTGTCGATCTGCTTCTAAAGATGATCCTGAATGCAGAGTAAGCTTCCATCTGCTACAATGGAAATGTGGAGGTAAAATACCATTGCTTTTGTAGATCTCATTGGAAGACAAGTAAGACTCATACACTTATTACTGCTCATTCACTGGCAGTGGCAAGCCCCAAAATCAAATAAACTTAAAATTGGAAAAAGGGAAGGGTAAAATAAAAATAAAACAGATACATAAAATGAAATAACAAAATATTATTATGCTTTTTACCTTCTTCACTGATCATGTTGTGTCTTTTTGCAGGGCCCTCCAGGGAAAGATGGAATCCCAGGTCACCCCGGGCAGAGAGGTGAAGTGGTGAGTATTACTGGAGAAAGTTCAGAGACACAGCTACATTAAATATTACTTTGTATATTCTAAAATCTACAAAAAAATAAAGTAAGATTTCCAAGATTTCTGGGTGCACATATGTGCTCATATGTTATATTAATCTCTCTGGATCTCCTTTTTATAGGGCTTTCAAGGAAAGATGGGAACTACTGGACCCCCTGGTGTGGTTGGACCTCAGGTGAGAAATCTTTGTGATACCCTAATATGTTATTTTGGTGTATTTTGAACATAAATGCAATAATATAAAGTGTAGCATATTCATTATCAGCATATCTTCAGGATCAATATACAGTGCAGCATTTTCATTGTCATTGTATATTACTCAGCATCAATATACAATGCAAGGTGCTCATTATCATTGCATAGATACTCAGCATCATTATAAAATGTAGCTTTTTCATTGCATAGATACTTGTCATCATTATACAGTGCAACATGTTCATTATCAGTGTTTAGATCCTCAGCATCATTATACAGTGCAACATGTTCATTAGCAGTGTTTAGACACTCAGCATATTTCTACAATGCTGATTGTTCATTATCAGTGTATATATACTCCGCATAATTATACAGTGCAGCATATGATTATCAATGTATAGATACTCAGTATCATTATATATTTCACTCTGAATAAATATCTTCCTATTTGTTCACAGGGTGCCCAAGGTGAATCTGGCCCCATGGGAGAGAGAGGACACTCAGGCCCACCTGGACCCCCAGGAGAGCAGGGATTGTCCGGTCCCTCTGGAAAAGAAGGAACCAAGGTAATTGTTTGAGTCAAACTCATTAGAATTTTATATCTCCTAACCCTTTCTATAATGTATATACATATATCTTCTTCGTCTTTATGTATATTTATCCCTCCTCTCCTCCTTTCTCTCATTGTCTCTCCTTACTGAACTTCTAGCCTATGTTTAGATCTTCATTTGCAATACAACACAAAAAGATACATACAATATAATGATGCAGTGGAATACAATACAATGCATTAAAATACTGTGAAGTATAACAGAATACTGTGAAATACAATGAATACAGTGCAACACAATAATACGATGCAATATGATACAGTACAATAAAAAATATAATGCAGTACAATACAATATGTATAGTGCAATGTAATTTAATAATAATATAATATATAATATAATAATATAATGTAACAGACTACAATACAATGCAATATAACATGATGCAATATAATAAAATACAATATAATACAGTGCAACACAACATGAAATGATGCAATGTTCAATATATATAATGCAATGCATTTTCAGATAATATTATACAATGCAATGTTGAATACTTTATGGAATAATAAAATGCTACTATACAATATAATAAAGGGAGATACAGAGCAATACGATACAGCACATATAATAAAATACAATATATATCAGTACAATACAATATGATACCAATGAAATCTATAATAGCTACAATAGAATGCAGTACAATACAATACCAAGAAAGGGGTGTATTGGTTAAACAAACAAAATATCCACAACATCAACATTCGTCGATGTTTTTGCTTATTAAAATCTCTGTGTTTTATTAATGTACTATGTACATTTGTGCCTTCACTTCTTGGAGCTTACTCTCCTTATTTCTCCCTCCTTTACCACACCCTTTCCTTCCTGTCTCTTGTCTCCTATTGCCATGGTCTCACTATCTCACTCTCTATCTTCACCCTTCTCTTTCCACAGGGAGATCCGGGTCCTGTAGGAGTTGGGGGAAAAGATGGACCAGCTGGTTTAAGAGGGTTCCCTGGAGAGAGAGGTCTACCGGGTACTCCAGTGAGTAACTTAGTATTAATCTATATCCTGAAAAACCAAAGGGTTCTTCTAGACACTAGCAGATAGATAATAAGTTCCTCATAGCATGAGCGGTCAGATTAGCAAATAACATCAAGTAGATTGGCTGGTTGTATCTCTATGAGGAGGCAAGTTATGAGTCCTCTGGACACTAAGGCTAAATATATACAACTCTGCACTTAAGGCAAAGAACTTGTAGATCTTCAAATGTGTGTCCAAACTTTATGTCAGTAAGCTTACTGGTGCTCTATAAATAAAGTATTATAATGATAACAACTATTTTGTAACGCAAATACGGTTATTAAAATTTTAGTTGTAAAATGTATATAGATCAAGCTAGTTGGGGGATTCTCTAGCTGCCCAGTGTCTTCAGCTGTTGAAATAATTTGGTGGGTGGAATCCAAAACTGTTGATGCTACTGTTCAAACTAGTTAAGGGATTCTTTGTGCAAATAATAAGCACTGAGAACAACACAAAAACAACATTAATTGGCAAATATGTATATTTGAATGTATAATGATTGTAGGAAGTTTTGATAAACATTAACAAATACATAATAGTCAAATATATAAATGTGGGAGACCCCATGCAGCAAAGAGAGGTGAGCATAGATTATCAGATCCTCTGTTCAATACATTTGGAGCCTTTGGATAATAATATTCAAGTATATGTAATATCATTTTCATATTAACCTTTCTATGGCAAATGTTCTCACAAGCAATAATTTATCTCTCATCTTGTCTTTAGGGTGGTCCAGGACTGAAGGGTAATGACGGTCCAGCAGGTCCCCCTGGCCCTGCGGTAAGTATTCTTATAACTCTGGATGATGTGTATTTTTCCTATGTATGCTTTCCCTTGGGTGTTTTTTTTCTATTCTATATAAATGTTAAAACTAGTTGTATTTAATAAATTTTGCCTTTTTAACAATCATATAAAATTCACTTGGTTTTAGCAAGCCAACAGACTGATAGTCTTTCAGCTTCTGGAACTGCCATTCTTCCTGTATCCTCCCGTGCATGCTTCCATGTTAACATTTGTGATCTAGCAGTGTTTTATGCTAGGAACTCTTTTTTTTTTTTTAAACTGGAAAAAAGAATTGAACACTGAGGAAATATGGAAATGCTCCTTGTTACATTCTACACCTACAATGTCTTATTAAAATAAATAATAAAATAATATGACCACAACAGAGGCATTAAAGGAGGAAAAAAATATGATTTTTTATTGTTAACCTAACCTTTTCCTATAAATCCTAATATTGCCATGAATTTTCCTTTCCTATAATTCCTGTATATTAATAATGAGTGTATATAGGGGACAAAGGACCCTTAGAAGTGGATAAGTGTTCCTAATTACAAATAGTGTAAATAACATCTGCTCTCTTTTTTTGGCAGGGATCTCCAGGTGAGAGGGGAGGACCTGGACAAGGAGGACCAATTGGGCCCCCAGGACGACCAGGCCCTCAGGGACCATCTGGTGCTGCAGGCGAGAAAGGAGTACCCGTAAGTAACCATTTTTATATGAATAAAACTCTGAAATCATTTTACTCATCAATGTTAATTTTGCTAATACAGTGTGAACTTAGTTTTGGTTGAGGGTCGGCCCAGAAGGCTGATAGGTGTCTTACCTGCCAACTTTCTTGCAATGTCCACTTGTTCTATAACAGTGGTTGTCAGCCACTTTTTTAGAACAAGAGGACATTGCAAGGAGGTGGCATTGCAGTCCCTACTGCCCTCTAGTGGGTGATTCAAGCTTTCATGGCGGGCGGCGGGGTAATTGCTAGGTGGCGTCGCTGACGAGTAACGTCACATGCCATAGAAGCTTGGCTGGTTGGAGAGCTGATAACAACAGTCAGGACTAGATTACTATCTAGAAAGTACAGGGCAATATATAGCTAGGGTCATATGATTTATGTAACCAGAAATTAGATCAGGTAAATTGAGTAAGTGCGGCACCGGTGGGCGGTAAGGAAATTTTAACATCAAAAGTGGGCGTTAGGTATTAAAAGGATGACAACCCTCTTCTATAAGAACAAAATCTTAACAGGAACAAATCAATTGTAGGAATAATAAGAATCAAACAGTGTTTAGAATCTTCAACTGAGATTAGAATCCACTTGAAAATCATAGTAAATAAAAAAGGAACAAACTGCAGGAAAATAATATCTACCGTAATTAAAGTTATCAATGCATTTTTTCTGTTTAATTTAAACAGAAGTATATTAAGTTTGGACAGTACATAGTTATACTGACTTAAAAATGTTTTTTTGTATGTTGGCAATGTGGCTCTTCCAAAAACAAAAAATAAATTAGTCAACCCTCTTTTCCATTTACACTGCTGTATTGGACCTAATAAATAATATTTTAAAATGAGAAAGTACATACATTTCTGGCTCATGCTTTGTACAAATGTAAACAAGTTAAATTTTATCATTTGAACCGGAATGAGGTAATATGTAGATCTAACTTGAATAATTATGTTTTGTGTGGCGTCTTTGCCTCATCAAGAGGCTTAGACAGCATCATATAAATTGCCATGACTTTTGGCAGGTGCAGATATTATTTATTGCAATAAATAAATCCTTCTGTAATATTTGGACACCTTGTTCAAAATATGTAATGCCTAATGATGAAACTAAAACACATTAGCGTTAAACGCCAGATGTTTTAAACAGAAGCTACATATTTTTATTATGAAGGTTTAATCAGCAAAAAAATGAGACTGATCAATTAACATTTTCTATGGAGGGTTTAATGAATCTTTAACCTCTTAGAAAGATTTCCCAATTTACCTTTTTGAAAACTGGCCAACCACTTTTTAAGATTTGTTGGGAAGTTTGGCTATGCTACATTTATTTTATATCCACTGAAGAGATGGAGTGGCACTCATTTTGTTACCGACACTGGGAAGTTTAGTCATTCTCCATATTTATTATCTCTATTGGAAAGTTATGACATCCTCAATATTTATTATCTTTATTGGAAACATTGAGCATTCTCCATGTTTATTATCTATACTGGAAAATTTGTCCATTCTCCATAATTATTATCTCTTCTAGAAAGTTTTACCAGTTATCACCCATGGAGAGTTTGATAGTCGATATTTTGTTATCAGCACTGGATTTACAAGTGGAGAGTTTGACCAGTCTCTATTTTGGTAGCTCGACTGGACATTTTAACCAATTTCCATTTTATACTTCCCTTATATTTGATTCCCTTATTTTACACTTCCTTACTTCCTCTTATTTACAATTTTCACTGTTTTGGAAAGTTTAAAAGAATCACAAAAAAAAAATATTCTATGTACTCTTTTGCTAGTAAAAACTGTAGACTGGCCTAGCACTTAAAGTACTTAGCTTTTCTCCAGTGTTTTGGATGTCACAAAATAGTAACTCTTTACTATTTTTGAAAGCATTAACATGAAAATCAGATATAGGTCAGACTCAGATAATAGCTTGTCCTTTATTATGCTTTGTGAATCCAATTCTGGATATCCAAGACGACTTTTGAAATTGGGTTTATTTTTTATATTTTTATATTTTGTTTATTGGTATCTCTCACTTTAAATTGAAATATTTCTGTGTTTAGGGGGAGAAAGGTCCAATTGGCCCAGCAGGCAGAGATGGTGTTCAGGGTCCCGTTGGTTTACCAGGACCTGCTGGACCTCCTGGGATAGCCGGAGAGGATGGAGACAAGGTATGTTACATTGCAATTGTGTATTATGTGTTGTATAACAGATAGATCTTGTTTAGGAGGTTGTCGGTTTGTCCATGTCTATCCGATATGGTCTTTGGAACATTAGATGCAAGTTAGGTTGTTTGTATGTGAAGTTGAGTTAGATTGCTTGTGTTGATCGTCTACATGTATTTGTGCATTTTGTATATGTGCTATCTTTACAGTATTAGGTAAATGTTGTATCTCTATGTTGTGTAAAAGCTTCAGCTGTACCGTTCTGTATTTTCAGGGTGAAGTTGGGGAGCACGGACAGAAAGGAGCAAAGGGCAGCAAAGGAGAACATGTGAGTATTCATGAGATTGTCTGTCTTACTGTCTACCTCTCTGTCTATGAATCATATAATACTATCTAAAAGTGTATGTGAATGTGCATCTGTTTACATACCTGTCTTTTTCTTTCCCTGTTCTTATGCCTTTTCTTGACCTCTCCTCAGGGTCCCCCTGGCCCACCTGGTCCCATAGGCCCTCTTGGACAACCAGGAACTGCGGTGAGTATTATGTCAATAATAATAATAATAATAATAATAATTGCACACATAAGAAGTACAGGCCTGGATAAATAATAGTTTCATCTCAACACTTTTTTTTTTGTGTAAGGCTGTGATATTAATAATGCTGCCAAAAAGGGTTGTGGACAAATGTGGAATGCAGGGCATGTTAGTGTTAAGATATTCTTGCGTTCATGAGCCATTAAAAGTGTCTACATCTTCTGTTAAACAACTCCATCAAATCTTCAACATGTCGTTGTATTTGAAGATTAAGTGGTGTTATAATGTGAGAAGGGAGGAAAGTATAGAGTTGAAAATGTAGAAATGTCTGAAGACTCATAGTCCTAATAACCTTAATGACCAATACTCATACATTTATAT
The DNA here is from genome assembly GCA_027410445.1 of Discoglossus pictus. Classification (NCBI taxonomy): domain Eukaryota; kingdom Metazoa; phylum Chordata; class Amphibia; order Anura; family Alytidae; genus Discoglossus; species Discoglossus pictus. The sequence goes on along the minus strand of CM050170.1, from coordinate 76,531,843 downwards.
TGTATTCTCAAAGTATTCTAGAAGTTTCCCTCTAACATGTTCTTTGGCACCCCTATACGCATTTCTCATTCACACCTCTCTATTACATAGATCAAACATCCCTCTTTTACACACAAAATTCCTAATACTTACACATCACTCTTCAATCTACATTATTAGATTCTATAAAACTTGATAGCATCAGCCATGTATGTTTTATGCACACAGCCACACACTTGTTTGGGAGCTTTATAAAGATACACCCATTTACTTCCTTTCCATCAGGTAACTTTTTTGTTGCTCACCATAAGACACATATTTTGTATCCTCACCATCAGGCAACTGTTACAAAGTCATATATCTCTCATTATCATAAACCTCTCTTGTATAGTCATCATCAGACACCTCTCTTGTATATTCACCATCAGGTTCCACTTGCATCCTCACCATCAGATACTTAACTTGTATCCTTAACATCAGGCAACTCCCTTATATTCTTATCATTACATATTTCTGCTATGCGCACAATCAGACACAACTTCTGAATTCTCACCAACAGATATTTCTCTTGTATTCTCACCATCAGATATGTATCTGTGTGCTTTCACCATTAGACACCTATCCTGTAGCCACCCCAATCAGACATCACTCTTACCTGCATACTTAAAGACTACTCTTGAACACATAAATCAGACTTCCACACTGTTAGAAATCTCTTTTATATCAACTCGATCAGATTGCTCTTAAATCGATGGCATTATACACCCCTCAAGAATCACCAAAATTAGGCACCTCCAGTGTCCACACTTACAAGACACTTGTCTTGTATCTGCACCACCAGTCACTTCCCTTGTATCCAGTAGGGAGGGTCTAGATATAAGCAATGGGGTAGAAAGTGTAGAGGGGATAAGAGATGAATTAACAACTTAAAGGGGAGGAGATGGGGAGGGGTAGTATAGTCAATATGGAGGTATTACTAAGTAACTGAAGTATAATGGCAGGCACCTCAATACTACAAACTCATAACATAAGATGCATGCTTGCTAATGCCAGAAGCTTGCCAGGAAAAATGTTATGTTAAAATGTTATTATATGAGTTATATCAATGTTATTTGTGATGACTAAATCCAAGATAGATTAATTTCTAGTAGGTTCTTGTATAACCTGGGCCTGATATTGATCCCTGAGTGTACTCACTAACCTACTCCCCTTAGCTGAACTGCTAGTCTCATTTATCCAGTTTATTTCAGGATAATTAAAATCTCCCATTATTAGAAATTGCCCATGCTTAGCTGCATTTCCAATCTGTAACAATAATTGTATTTCCTCACTTTCAGTTATATTTGGGGGTTTATAGCATGCTCCTACCAATATTCTTTTGGAAATTGCTGCACCACTATTTAACTCTACCCACAAACATTCAATATTATCACTAGTTCCAGCATAAATATCTTCTCTGACTATCGGCTTAAATTCAGGCTTAACATACAGACAAAATCCCTCCTCCTCTTTTACCATTGCCTCTATCTTTCCTAAATAGGTTATAATCATCCAGATTAACAGTCCAGTCATGAGATTTATCCCACCACATTTCGTTAAATGCCTATTAAATCCCATTTTTCATTAATCTTGGATTTATTCATCACAAATGATATTGATATAATATCAAATGTTGAAATGGGACAACCTTTGGGAAACAGTGATCACAACACAGTCTCATTTGAGATTGAACTAAAAAAACAAAACTTTAAGGGACCAACAAAAACTCTTAATTTTAAAAGAGCAGATTTTAATGGTCTAAGGGCAGCCATACAAAGTATAGACTGGGACAGAGAACTGATATACATACTTATAACCATATACCAAGTGGGAATAAAAGTAAAAGGAGTAAAACATCCAAAGTGGCTTAACAATGACTTAAAGATCAAGGTACGGAGTAAAAAACAGGCATTTAAAATATACAAACAAGAGGGGACAGAGACTGCTTTACGTGAGTACAAGGAAATCAATAAGGCTTGCAAAAGGGCTATTAGACTGGCTAAAAAATAAAATGAAAAATTAGTTGAAAAGAGAGTAAGACTAACAACACTACCTTTGCCGAATAATTGGTTAACGCAAAAAGAAACCCAAAAGAGGTTGGGAAAAAAAAAATGTTAATAAAGACCCTGGTCCTGATAGAATACATCCAAGGGTACTGAGGGAACTGGGTTCTGTAATAGCCAAACCATTATATTTAATTTTTCAAGATTCACTCAACACAGGCAGATGAGATTTAATACGAATACATGTAAAGTTATGCATCTGGGAATGAAAAATAGCCATGTAATTTATAATCTTAATGGAGCAAATATAGGGATATCAGATACTGAAAGAGATTTGGGAGTAATGGACAACCACCTCAAAGCCAAGCAGCAGCTGCAAAGGCAAATAAAATATTAGCATGTATTGAGAAGGGTATAGAAGCAAGGGAAGAAAATATAATTCTGCCACTATAGAAATCTATAGTACACCCTCATTTGGAATATGGAGTACAATTTTGGGCACAATTCATAAAAAGGACATTTTAGAGCTGGAAAAGGTACAGAGGAGGGCAACAAAACTAATAAGGGGAATGGAGGGGCTAAGTTATGAAGAAAGACTAACCAAATAAGCTTATTTTCTGTAGAAAAAAAGGCATCTAAGAGGAGATATGGTTACCTTATATAAATACATCCAGGGTCAGTATAAAGATTTGTCAAGGGAGCTTTTTTTGCCAAGAGGTTTTCTACTGACAAGAGGACATCTCTTGAGGTTAGAAGTAAAACTATTCCACCTTAAAGAAAGAAAAGGATTCTTCGCAGTAAGGGTGGTTAATCTGTGGAATTCTCTACCAGAGGAGGTGGTGACAGTGGATTCGATAGATAACTTTAAAAGGGGACTGGATTTATTTCTAATTAAAAAGGAAATTCAGGGTTATCCTGGATAATTAAAGAGAGAGTATTGATCCAGGGAGTTTCACTTACGTTTTTTTCTGTTTGCCTTCCTCTGGATCAATTAATTATTAATAAAAAATATAAATAAATAAATAAAAATGTTTGTTGATTAATAATTAATTAACAATTAATTAACTAATTAATTAACAACTAATCCACATATTGCATATCAGAGGAGATCTTAAAAGGTTAAACTTGATGGACTGAAAGTCTTTTTTCAACCTCATTTACTATGTAACTATGTAACACCTCTATCTGAGATATACTGTATATATATATATATCTATGGTGTGCAAAAGAGCGATAGAAGCCCTCCACCAGTACATTTGTTTTCACAATTAAATGTCTAAAACAAGTTAAAAAAACTTGTTTTCTGCTCAGAATTCCAAGAAATTAATTTATTCCACTGCATTCTGGGAACCTGGGCAGGGACATGCAAAACTAAGGATGGATTATACACAAGCCAGAAATCCTACCCACATACAACTGTTTCAAGCTTACTGCCTCTCAGCAGTGTTGGGCCAGTTCCTTAGCTTTTTATGGTGGGCAAAAGATTGATGAAAGCCCTCCAGTAATACAGTATATAAATAGTACATTTGAATTTGCATTTGAACATCTAAAATAAGTTAAAAAAAACTTTTTTCCTGCCCAGAATTCTGAGAAATACAGCTATTGCACTCCACTTTGACTCACATTCAGAAAGCTGTTTTGTATCCGCTCAATCAGATACCAGTTCTATCCACATCATTAGACATCAGCATTAGACATTCTTCCTGTGCACACCCATTAAACACCTTCTCTGTGTTGTATCTTCACCATAAGATATCACTTTTGTATCCTCAATATCAGATTACTTTCTTGTATCCACACCATCAGACATCACTCTTGTATGCATACCATCATACACCTCTTGTGTCTTTACAATCAAACACCTCTCTTGTACTCTCATTATCACACTCCTCCTATGTCTTAGGCCAATATTCCATTTTATTTCTTTACCTTCAGGGTGCTGATGGAGAACCTGGTGCAAGAGGTCAACAAGGTATATTTGGAGCAAAGGGAGATGAAGGTACTCGAGGGTTCCCAGGTGCCCCAGGACCCATCGGTCTGCAGGTGAGGGATTTAAAATAGGTTTTAAGTGGTAAACAGAAAAATGTACACTGACTCATTGTTCACTAAGTATCAGTAATGTAATAATGTGATGTGCATCATACCTTATATGTGCCTCACTTTTGTTTTCCTATTTCAGGGATTGCCAGGACCATATGGAGAGAAGGGAGAGACAGGAGATGTTGGGCCTTTGGTAAGAAAAGACATTTAGGGTCACCATTTCATTTAACAGTGTTTGAAGATGTTAATTTTATTTATATTATGAAATACATAAATAATAACACAATAAACACTATTCTTCAACTCATCAGGCCATACTTTTTCAGCCGTTTACTTTGCAAAACAGTACTTTACTTTTGGAGCCATCTTGAAAAATTAATTATAGGTGACATCTAGTGGAGAGTGGAATGAACTGCACCACATAGGGAAGATTGTTATTGGTAAATATGGCAGCAGGTTGCTAAATACAGACTTGGAAGAGTCAGACCTAACACTGATGGAGATTTTGCGTTATAATGTATTTAAAGCATTATATTTAAAAAATCTATTTTATATCTAATTCTATATTAGTATTTCTTTAATATATTTGTATCTAGCATATCATTCTGAAGCCAATGGGTATAGATTGTGTTTATAAACATTTTACACAAAAAATGTTTGTGATTTAGAGACAAAATTGTTTAAAATCCAAATATTAATAACATTACGAAAATCTTCAAAACTATCAACAACAAAGATGATTATTGCTTATAATACATTGTTGAACTCCTATTATGACACTTATAACTCAAATTCTGTTAAAATACAATGGAGTAGTGTTAGTTTTTGCATTTATTTTGCTGAAGTTGTTTTCATGACAGATAATAATGAAAATGTAGTTCAGCAAACTATAACTTTGTATTCCTCTCTTCACAGGGACCTCCAGGACCGCCTGGACCACGTGGGCCTGCAGGACCCTCTGGTGCTGATGTGAGTAACTACCCACTTGTTTTGCACTTGTTTACACATCTCATCTCTTCATCTACTGCACTATAGCTGTCTCTTCATCTATTCAATATCTCTCCCACCCTGTGTGGAGTACATAGTCATCTGTTTATCTGTCTAACTTTACTTTTCTTCTCTAACATCCATCACACATCTTGTATCTGTATATTTCAGACCCATCTCAATTATACACCATCTCCATTATACACTCCTGTCTCTTCAACTCTTAAAACATATGTATCCTACAGTCTTCCATATGTTTGACTCAATCTTTCTCGTCTGGTATCCCACACTTATCTCTCTTTGGTCCTATATGTCTTACATGTCTCATCTGTTATCCATATATTGCCATCAAGTGGACACCATCTATCTCCAACACAATCCCACACTTCACTCTCTCTGGTCAATGTGTTCTTCATATCTCATCTCTCTCTCTGTTGATCTCCACTTCTATTTAAACCTATCACTTTCTTCATATCTTGTCATCAATAGGGTGCCATCTATCTCCTGCACCACCCCATACACCTCTCTGCATCTGAGCAATATGTTCTACATGCCTCATTTCTTTCTTTTGATTTCTCCTTCTATGTAAACCCATCCATTTCTACATATCTTGCCATCATCTGCATGCCATCTATCATCTCTGCCATCCTATACTTTTGTCTCTAGTCATTCAATTCCTACCAATCTCATAATATATCTATTCAGCATCATACTTTTTGCTTCCTTAAACAAACCTGTTTCGTTTTCCTTTTTTTAAATATTATATATATTTTAACTCTTTCTCATCTCTTCTAACAAGTTTGCATGTCTATCATGTTGCATATCTTCATCTGTCTTATAGCTTAAGATTGCCACCTTAAATGTCTGTGTCCACTCTTAGCTCCTCTTCTTCCTCCCTTATATTGCCCTATTAATCACTATTTCCTCCCTATTTCCACACAGTAATGTTCCTTCTTTCTTTCACCTCTTTTATTGATCCCTGTGTATTTTTGCAGGGACCTCAAGGTCCTCCCGGTGGAATAGGAAACTTGGGACCTCCAGGAGAAAAGGTGAGTGACCGTAATTTTAGGTGTAACATATCTAAATATATATAATGGAAAACACAACGTGATAGACCTAATCAGAGGTAGGGTTCAAGCACTGTTTGGATAACATGGTGATCATGAGAAACCTGGTGACACATGGTGCTTATGTGTTATTCTCTAAACAATTTAAAGACCAATGCAGATTTGCAAAAAAAAAGGAATGTGTTTGTATAGTTAACAGCTGTGTAGGCTGTTGCCGCCAAAGCCATTTTAAAGTGAAATCTTTATTTGAGTACATTGTTTATGTCTGTGGGATGCTATTTTTTAGTCTCCTACACTTGCTGCTGGCTTGGAGACTGGGTGGGTGTGATCTCCTATTTTTTTTAAAATCAAGAATTGAAGTAGAGGGAGGGTTTTGTTGATTTATTGTAGATTGAGATATGGGATCTTTCCTTTTGGGTGGCCGCTAGCAGTAGCGGCGAGCAGCCAGTAGATGCAGAGATTTTCCTATCGATTTAACTGAATTTCATCTGAAATTTAACTCAATTTCATAGTGTTATGGTAAGGGTTAGGTTTAGGGTAAGGGTCTGACTGTTCACCATGTGTAGTAAGAACTAAAGCAACTAAGCGCACAGCCCTGATACTTCTTCTCAATAGTGAAATTATCTGGAATATCTGCAGTTATTTAAATAACGTAACTCAATTCACATCATTCACATAAACCATTCATATAATTTTAAAGCAAGCTATTTTCAAACCTAGTAACTACTTAAAAAAATATATTTTCCTTTAAATAAGTGACATATAGGACACTGGGTGTCAGATAACAAATTAATCAGACTGCAACTAGATAGGTAACATTGAGCTAGGTACTGATTAAGTACATTTAATGGCTTATGACCTAGTATTCACTTAAAAAAAACATATACAATTACATAGGTAACACTGAGTTAGAAAGAAGAGAGGTACAACTTAACTGCAGACTTTTCAGTTCCTTAGCATTCAAAGCATACAATCATATCTAAAAATAAACTGTTGTCAAGAAATCATATTTTTGTGTAAAGCAAAGTTACCACAGTCCTTAGTTAATATTTTAGATCATTCCTTTGGTAGCTGCAGCTCTCTGTTCCCAGATGTGGTGGCACTGCAACGTGATGATATAAGGAGACACAGAGGTAGCAATCAAACTCCCACTATAGTGCTTTTTACACCCACTACAGCACTTAATAGATTACTTACTAAGTGGATCACACAGTCACTGGATAGAATGTGCATTTGCTTTGACCGGATCTCAGAACAGATCATTGTGGTAAACTTCACCATTTAATCTCTCCCTGTATTTTAGGGTGAACCTGGCGAGTCAGGCGTCCCTGGTATTACAGGAGAACCCGGACCTAAGGTAAGTACTAGTGACGTACATATATACATAAAACTAAATATGATAGTTATTACTTATATATATATACATATTTCACAATCAGCAACCCATAAAATGCCTACAGAACAAGAATACATTATTAGCAAATTTAACGGACTACTTCTTTCACTTATTCAGCTGTAACCTGTGGGAGACTGATCCTGTAATCATTTTTACTTCTAGGGGCCACGTGGAGACCGAGGTGAGAAGGGAGAGTCGGGACAGGCAGGAGATGCTGGACCCCCAGGAGGCAAAGGTCCAACTGGAGACGATGGACCTAAAGGAAATCCAGTGAGTACAGGATAGATTGTGAGCTCTGTGGGATAGTGATAGCATATTATTGGTGGGTTAATGTTTTCATGGTAGAAATCTTTTGGTGTATATATCTAGAACATTTAATTTATGTCATTATATTTCTATATCCATGTGGTGCCCTGTATGTTAATATAGCGCTTCTATAGCTCGACTGTATATTTGTAGCTCCTATATATATAACTGTAACTTTAATCCGTCATTTTCAATAGTCCATCATCATAAAACACATGATTATTGTGTAAATACTAAAGTTCCTCTGACCCTTTCCTTTTTCTATTTTAGGGTCCTGTTGGATTCCCAGGAGACCCTGGACCCCCAGGAGAGATGGGTCCCAGAGTAAGTACATAATAGACAGCAGAACAGATCCTATCCCCACAGAGGTGGCTGCACATTGGGGAATGGTCATATCTATTGCTGGAACAAAAGACTGGAACATAATTATTTCACATTTAATAGAGAAGGTACCTGACTCACGAGTTAAAATAGTGAATTTGCTTGCCTCTTATGAAAATAAAATATGTGCACAGAGACCCATAACATTTGAAAATAAATGAAGTTTAGAATAAGATTTCAAAGCGTGCAATGTATCCACTGCAACAACGGATTCTTGGTAGATTTATTCAGGTGGCAACACATTGTCATCACTTTTTAATGCAGAGATACAGCACCGGGTAATGGAGCCTGAACCAGCAAATATACCTTCAGACAGCTGTTTCGAACTGCAGGGTATCACAGCCTTTGGACTTGTTATGTCATATGTTATGCCATACTGTTTTTAGGCTCCTTTATGCAATTCAATGAACTCAACTCACGTATTCACTCCTCCTATCCCCATAGTACAATATAGCTTCTAAAGAGGAGAGCAAAGCACAGCACACATTTTGTAATGCTGCTACCTCTCCCAATAACTATGGCTGTGCCACTGTGCCACCCTCACTAACTGTCCTGACTTCTCTTTATAACACAGGGACAAGATGGTGCAAAGGGAGAGAGAGGAGAGGATGGAGAACAAGGAGAAGCAGTAAGTCACCTGATTATTGTTCTATTTGAATTATATATACAGGTGAATGTGTGTTTGTGGTGTTATGTATGAGTAGTGTGAATTTGGATTTCAGTTTGCAAAGTTATTTAAAAATGTATGTGTATATGTGTGGTCTGTGTGTATCAGTGTTTTTGTGTGGATTAGTGTTTGAGTGTGAATCAGTGTGTGTTGATCATTGTGTGTGTGCAGCAGTATTTGTATGTGTATCACTGTTTGTGTGTGTGTAGCAGTGTTTGCAGATCAGTGTATTTGTGTGTAGATGTTTTTCAATATTTGTGTGCTGGGATCAATGACGTTTATGTGGGTTAGTGACCACCAGTGTGTATATGTGTGGATCAATGTTAGGGTGTACAAATCAATGTTTGTGTTTACGGATCAGTGTTTGTATGTGTAAACACTGTTTTTGTGTCAAAGTGTTTGTATACACAGATGTTTGTATGGGTGGGTAGTTTAGTCTTTTACTAGAATCACTGCTTTTGTATGTTTATGAGTGTTGTTCACCTTACTTCCCATTTGTGTCTGTGGATTAATCCTTGTGTGTTCTTATAAATGCTTGCGTATGTGGATCAGTGTTTGTGTATGTGAACGGTTTAGTTGTTTTGTACTAGAATCAGTACTTGTGTATGTGGATCAATGTTGTGTGGATGGTTTAATCTTTTTATATTAGGATCAATGCTTGTGTGTCTGTGTCTATGGATAAATGCTTGTGTATGGTTATAAATGCTTATGTATGTGAATCAGTGTGGAACAGTGACTTAGTATGTGATCTGTTTATGTGTTTACAAATCAATGTTTGTGTGTACAGATCCATGTTTGATATGTTAATATGCAGTCATGGTTATGTGTGTACATTCTTGGTGGAGTTTTTTTCACATGCTAACCCTTCTTCCTCTATTTTTAGGGTTCACCTGGTCCTACCGGAGAGAACGGTCCCCCAGGGCCATTAGGAAAACGGGTGAGTTGGAGCTTGGTTTGACGTGTGCTCATTCACAGCCCTACATTGTCACTCTGAAACTCCTACTCACAGGGTTAGAAACAAACAGCAATATAGTCTTGCTTTATGGTCATCAAAGGGTCCTCCATGTTGGAATGTGTAAATAATGGTGAATTGTAGTAAATTAGTGGAATAGAGACATTTTTGTTTAATTAAGTTAGCACAGAATTAAAGAAACATAGCATTTAGATAGTTACATCTCCAATAGCTTTATTTTGTCAGTAGAAGGAAGGAACATCAAAGAGATAATATATTGTGATATATAACACATCTTACACAATGCAATAGTTTGTGTTGCAATCCAAACGTTACTGTCCAAACAGAAGTCATTTCTAACACAGGGCATACTACACAGTGCTTACTCGTAACATTGTACAAGTATAGAGGACTAAATCTTCACACTACTACTTATCTCTTACATTTAGCTAATTCTTCACACAATACTCATTCAATAGATAATGTTTACAAATCTCATTCTGGGATTACACACTCTTACATAGTTACATAGTAATTGATGTTGAAAAAATACTTTTAGTCCATCAAGTTCAAACTTTTTAGATCTCCTCTGTTCTTTGTAATATGTAGATTAATTGTTAATCAATTGTTTATTGATCCAGTGGAAGGCAAACGGAAAAAAAAACAGTAAAACATTGCCAATTGTCTCAAAAGAGGGAAAAAATATAATTCCTTCCTGACCCCAGATACTGTCAATCAGATTCCTCCCTCCCTGGATCAATACTTCACTCTTAACATGCTGCTCATTCCTTACCTGATGCTTATGACTCAAATATTCCTCAGTACATATATGTGGCTCTCATTCTTCACATAGTTCTACTCACATGTAACTCATCCTTTACCTAGTGCTTACTTCTCAAATACCAAGCTAACTCTTTGTAAACTTTGCATACACAATCATTACTTCTTCATGGTATGTGTATTCTTAACACAAGATGACTCTTTACATTTGGAACGACCCTCAAACACTACTAACAGGGTGTGCTTCTACCATACTATTCACTCAATACTCAAGGCTTTACTCACTGCTTAGAAAATCACTCATTACACAGCACTTAGTGCTCTCACTCTGCTCATTCTGTACACAGAGCTTACTCACTATGCACTAGTCTCCACTCAGAGATTACATTTTCATTTCTCTAAAACTCCTCACAGAGAGATTACTTGCTCATTCCTTACATAGAGATTATGCAATATGCACCACTCATTGTTTAAGCAGTACTTACTCCTAACAGACTGCTCATTTCTTACACTGGGCACATTTATCATTTTCTGTACCAAAAGCCTCTCACCATCTCACTTTAATAAATTAAGTCAACCTTTAACCCAGGCTGCTGGCAATAGCAGATGGTCCCTCTCTGTAGTGGCCCCTAGTGCTTTGCACCTGCTGCCCCAGCTTTAGCTCCACCTCTCACTTAGCCTCTATAGCACTCTTTCCTATATATTAAAATTTCTCAATTTGTATATATTTTTGGGATGGATCATGGTTCTAAATTATGCTTCTTCTTAACCTCGCCCCCCCCCCCAAAAAAAAAAAAATGAATGCCTACTCATCTACATTACAGACACTAATCCTCCTAAATTCAATACTACTCTTCCTCTTTCTTACAGGGTCCAGCTGGGCCTGCTGGTCCTGAAGGTCGTGAAGGAGAGAAGGGCAAAAAGGTGAGTCCTGGTCTAACTGATCCTAGGAGCTTGCAGTTTAATGCATGACTTCTTATTACAAGGATGCTTCAAACAATAAGTTCATAAACAGTTAAAGGACCACTTGTTAAAGGTACTTGTTTTGGGGGTATGTAAAAAACTAACATTAGGAAAAAAACAGAATTTTTGAAGACTCTTTTTTTATTAATATCAAACCCATTTTGTCTTTCTTACATTACTTCTTGAGAGCCGGATCATAAGGGGGTGTGTTTTTTATCTACAAATCTAGAGACGTGGGAGAGGAAGGGATATGGAGAAGCCACAAGATTTAGTTAGATAATGTCATCTAATTGAAATTGACAGTAACCTCCTTCCCTCTTTCCCATAAGCAGCAACAGATGCAAGCACATGTCCAGAAATGTATCTATTTAGGACTATGTGCTGTGCTCTCAGGCAGCTTAAGAACATAGCCATTAATTAGGGTACAGTGCCATAGGCCCACTCACATACTGCAGTTTTACCCCTATATGGGGCTCATAAGCGAGAGGTTGGTTCTGTCTACTGTGAAATGAGTCTGAAACTCTGACCAAACAGTAAATATATTATTGTGGGTAGAAAAACACATTCATTGTATATCCAAGTAGGGACTCTTTCTTTCTTTTTTTCTTTCCTTCCTTCCTTCATGTACAGTGGAGGGATTTTCACTTTTCTACCCACCATATCCTATTTAGTGAGTAGTTAAATAAATGTATCCTTATAAATGTAATTGTCATAAAAAATGCACTTCATTTACTTCTAAGAAGCATCCAAAGTAACAGGTTCTCGCCTTTTGGAACCTCCCCTTTCCTCCTGTTCTCTATCATGTAGCATGCAATGTTTAATCCCTTTTAAAAAAAGATTTTTTTTTAAATCTTGAGAAGTTCTAGAACTATAATTGAAATACACTTCAGTCTTCTGAATTCCCTTGCTTTGTTTGTTTCAGGGAGAGGCAGGAGCTCCGGGTTCTGCTGGTAAGACTGGCGCTGTAGGACCTCAAGGCTCTGCCGGAAAACAAGGTCCCGAAGGATTGAGAGGAATCCCTGGAGCTGTGGTAAGTATCTAACTAATAATCTAAATAAATAAATATACATGCCAGGCAGTCAAAAGATGCTTAAAGGGCCACTATGTTGCTCCCACAATAGGGGTTGTTTATTAAGTGATTAGTTTCATTTATTGTAGCTTTTAAAATTGTAATACAACTTGTAAATACATATACATAAACAGTATAATAGACAGTTGTGTGTATACAGTTTTTATATGTTTATACAGAAGCTCTCTAATTTTCTGCCATTGTTTTCAGGGTGAACAAGGGCGGCCTGGAGCGACAGGACAGTCTGGTCCCCCTGGGCCTGTGGTAAGTATTAGCTAATGATATCATGTGTATAAATCTTGGTGCTGGTATATGTGTATATACTGACCTATCTTGTTTTAAAGGGACCTCCAGGACTTCCAGGTCTGAAGGGAGACACTGGATCCAAAGGAGAAAAGGTAAGAAATTATTGATATTATTGACCGATATTCTAACCAATGGCTGTATATAATATATTATTATAATAATATAGATAATTCCCCAACCCCATATTATCACATCCTCCACCACTATCACACAACTGTTTCTCTTCAAGGTAACACTGAACTATGCAAGAGAGAGGTTCTGGTTAAATGTAGCCTTTTTGCAGATCCCTTATTTGAACAAATCAAATTGTATATTAAAAGGCTTTGTTATTTGGATCAGTCGTGAAGATAAATTAAAAAAGACAAAGCAAAGTCCTTAGGTAATCCATTATTCCACCAAGTTGATGGTTGGTAGCTGCAGCTCTTGTTTCCCTCTGTGCTTCCATATGAGGAGGCATTGCAGTGTGGTGACATTAGCTTTGGCATTACCACGGACACACATTAGTAATATTAACTGTGGTAATATCTACACGTTCACTCACTGTACGGCTTCTTCAGGAATGACTGCTAGGAATAAGACTCTCCTCATATACCCTAGTCCTATTATCTTGCACCATACACTTTGTTTACACAATAGATTATTTGTAATAGTCTCTTAAAAGCTTCAAGACTGATGCAAACATTAATTTTTAATAAATGATTCTTCAAACTCCCTAACATAAACATAACAAAATAAACCAAATACCACATTTAAAGTGCCACTTATACAAAAACAAGTATCATGAATAACAACTAATCCGCATATTGCAGATAAGAGAAGATCTTATAAGGTTGAACTTGATGGACTATAAGTCTTTTTTCAACCTCAAATACTATGTAACTATGTAACCATGAATAGACTGCATGTAAGGCTTAGAATGCGCCAAAAAACAGCCAGTTTTGGTGTCCCGCTCCATCAAATCTAATCTTCTACATATTCTTTCTCAGAATAAAGGAACCTCAAAAATATCAGACCTTTTTTAGTTCTGCACTAATAAAATAAGCTGTGTGAGGATATGTCTTGTTCTGTGATCCTGATTTAATTTCCCTTCATAATAATCCTCCCCATATAAACAATATGTCCACATGTCGTCCTTCCACCCCATTTAGTAATACCTTTTGTTGTTTCTTGTGCAGGGTCACCCCGGTCTTATCGGCCTGATTGGTCCAACAGGAGAACAGGGAGAAAAGGGAGACAGAGGGTTGCCCGGACCACATGGAAAAACAGGAGAGAAAGGAGAGACGGTGAGTACTTTGATTTAATCATAATTGGGAATATTAGCACAGTGGCATTATGCAAATTATCACTAATATTTTTAAATATGCATAATAGCAGAGATACAGAAGTTCATTAGTGTTATGGATAAACCCTTAAACTACTACTTCTGTAAACTATGACCAACATATTTCTAGAGAAAACACAAAACCTTTACATTTTAAAGGGATATGGAGGTTCCCTGTTTTTAATATTAAAAAAATTTGCCTTGGTGTTAATTTGCATATTTAAACATCATTTTATCAACAAGTTTTTACTCACTGAAACCTTCAGAACAATCCCTGCAAAGTCCTGCCTCCTGTAGCTTATGTATGCTTATGTCTAAAGAGCTAGATGCACCAGCCAATCACAGACTGTGTCTCAACAGCGTTTCAGGAAAATACTGCTCTACACATTCTGTGATTGGCTAGTACATCTTGTACTGTAGAAACACTGTGTTCATGAGCTACATGGGAGGGACTTTGCAGTGACTCTTTGGAAAGTTTCAGTGAGTAAAAACAAAGCTTTTAAGCACCTGTAAATAAACTTATATTTAAAACACTTGGTTAGTTTATTTTTGTGCTTAAAACAGGGAACTTCCCTTCTCTTTAAATGTTTATATTCAGTTACTCTGTGAAGTGAGGTTCCAATATATTTACTGGTCAATTTTTGTCTGCTACTTTATGAAGATGAGTGTCCTTGTAAACGAATCAGTATTCCATTAGTCATGTTCAAAGCACTAGAAGTTTTTTGCTGCCACTTTCCCATTGTGC
The DNA here is from genome assembly GCA_027410445.1 of Discoglossus pictus. Lineage (NCBI taxonomy): Eukaryota > Metazoa > Chordata > Amphibia > Anura > Alytidae > Discoglossus > Discoglossus pictus. The sequence goes on along the minus strand of CM050170.1, from coordinate 76,516,842 downwards.
AGATAGAAGTTTCATTTGAAATTAAATTCTCCACCCACTTAAAGAAACTTATCAGCAAAAAACAAAAATAGTAGATGTCCTGGCTGTATAAATGTATATAAAATGTAATTAATTTAAGGCTGTATTAATTTATGTACAATCTAAAGTAGTTTTCCCTATGTTCAAAGAGTGTATGCATGTTCTAAAGTGGGCCTTTAGCATGAGAGACTCTGTTACTGAAACATGATCACGTGGTTTAATTATTAAGAGAATGGAGGTAACATTTGGAAAACTAAACTTATTTTTACCATTAGTTAGTAGGTCCCTTTGGGGATTGAAAGGCTTAAATCAGAGGGCAGTGGAAGGATCCTACAATTAAACAGTGTGAGCCTCCCATCTACAATGGATATTAGGAGAATATGAGAGAAAAAGAGGATTATGGGAATAGTATGGGAAAAAGACAATACAGGGGACTTATGGTAGAAGAGTATATGGGGATAGTAATTCAGCCTGGGGCATCATAACAATGTTGTGCCCAACTTCTTTCATGGATTTAAAGGGTTGACACCAACAAGTGTTCACTCCCTTGTATTAGACAGTCACCAAAACCATGTTGCAATTTCTAAAATGTAAGCAGTCACTGTATCATATGGTGGATATTCTCCTCCATATATAGTCACCATCTTTTCATGAATACCTTTCTTTTGTTGTCCTTTCTGAAAAAAAGAACTTGATGACAGTGTGGTACATAATATATTGGTCAGAGCATCTAACTATTAAAGACTGAAATAGAGGGACATTTTAATTTTAGGATTTTTAACTATTCGCTAAAGTATCTCCATAAACAATACATGTGACTCTCTTCAAATTTACATGACTACTGCAGGGACATATTGGCTCTTGAGAGATTTGAAGTGGATAAATGTATGGTGTATACTAATTTTCATTAATAAAGTTATGCAAGTGTCATCTTCTTCTATCTTGCAGGGTATTCCTGGTGTCACAGGTCCCATCGGTCCAGGTGGACCCGCTGGTGTTCCTGTAAGTTCCTGTTCTTATATTACATCTCGTCCATGTTCATCTCCATATATCCCTATACTTCTTTATCCTAACCCTTTTAATATTTGTCTTAATAACCTTTATATTCATCTTTTTAGGCACTGTTTGTGCCTGATCTCTGTCTTATTTCCCCCCCCAGATTTTCTATATATATATATCAATCTCTTATATAAATCTATTATCTGTTTTTATCCCCACAGGGTTCACCAGGTCCTAAGGGAGCTAAAGGAGCTTCTGTAAGTATCCTGTTGGTGTATCCAAAATAAATAAATTCTATGCCTATGGTTCCCTCTATTTGAGTCTCCTTTAATAAATAACTGAGTCCATGTCCCATACATCCCTTCTGTCACTGTATTGCTCCGCATTGGAAGCAGCTATATTTATAGAGATGGCTCCTCATGGTGGCTGGTGGCCTTTATGGGAGGACTACCTGGATGTATATCCTTACGCCAACAAGGCTTGGAGTACCATGACATAAACACGAAATATGTCTCAACCAAAGTGTGAACTATTAATTAATATTTATACTACATCAAAGATTATTATATTTGGTTGAATAAATATGTATGTTACTAAACAGCTTCCATTATAACAACAATATTATGCAAATGAATTGCGTATTGTGACTATGAATATTTAATTTGTATTGTATACAGTGTGACAAGACCTGACGTAGCATAATTATTTTCACATTGCACTCGTCAGTTCCTGCTCAGATCTTAGATCATTTAGCACTTCAATCATAGAAACGACTAGAAAAATTATAATTAATGGGTTGTGCCACCTAAATACAGTTATATAAGTTCAAATATATGCTTAAAAAGTTTTAGCACTTGCCTTTTATGGCTACAAAACTTCTGTATGTTAGATGATAGGAACGGCTAACGAACAAAGGACAGGAATGCAGCTGCCGCATCGTAGAACTGCAGTTGTTGCTTGACCGATTGATCCATTTAGATCACATATCTCAGAATTCTGAAGTGACAGAAACAGAATACACATTTTTCTTCTAGGGATGGCTCCTATCTCTCCTCAAATATGGAATAATAACTGCGAATCCACATTTGTTACTTTTACGTACAGTATATAGTTTGTCTTAGACCCTCTTTTCACTGTCACCTTACAATACCAGGATTTATCTTAAACTTTTTTCTCTTTTATATAGGGACAAGCTGGACCCAAGGGACAGAAAGGAGTTCAAGGTGCTCCTGGACCCCCGGTAAGTCTGTGAATCTGTGTAACAGAGTATGATAAATCTATATTTTAATTAGTACATGGATTATATAGATCATATAAAGGGAGGCTCCCATGCTAATCAAGCGGTATATCCGTGAATCGACTGCAGACGTTTTTTTCCTAGGTTATACGTTTATGTTACTCTCTATCACCGACAAATTATGGCATTCAGCCCACATCTGTAAATCCTGCCTTATCTGCAAGAGTTTTCAGTGTATGGAGCACCTTAACCAAGCCTTATGTATGGGAAATGACTCTAGGAACCAATAGAAAATGAGAACGACATGATTATTATAATGAGTGAGAACAAGTGCCATAACTGCGGCAAAAAATACATTATATATATATATATTTTTTGAATGTCTAAAATAAGTAAAAAAATGACAGTGCATTAGAGCATTTGTTCCTAGTCCACGTGGTTTCCTGATATGTATTAACCCATTGAGTACCGGGTTGTGTATTAACCCTTCATGTTGTATAATGATATGGACATAATAATACAATATCATATTTTTTCAATCACACATATGTTTATATTGGACTGTTAAGTGTGAAATAATGTTGACATTTAATAATTTTTTTTATCATTGTTGGTGCTATACTATCGCTTTGTCTGCTGCTGCGGCACTCCGCAATGGTTTTTAAACCATTTGCAAGTGGTCTTTGGTACCCGTAAAATATTCTTTCGTTTTTTGCATTTTTGGCACTGCCCTATTGTGTGAGTGATCCCCAAAATCTTTTAGCATAGGGTTTGGGTATAAAAGTCTAATGGAGCAACAAGTAATCTAGTGTCAGTGCAAGACTCAATGGGAAAGTTGTCCCTATTTTGTGGCTCCGGCTTGCTGCAGTCAATCTTGCAGTCAATTTTTCTGGGATTTTTTGCGGATGGGTGTCTGACATATCTAGCGGGATTTACTTTGGCCTTAAACATGGTGTAAAGTGCAATATGGGGTATTAACATAGGGCTCTAGGACCTTATTATTTTTTTAGAAAACTATGTACCAACCCTATTTTAAATGCACAAGTAAAAAAACTTTAACTGATTCTCCGTCACGTTCTTCTTTTGAGATTGACCTTCCACATTATGACACTAATGGTGTGCTCTATTTTATTTCCATAGGGACCCCCAGGTGAGGTTATCCAACCTCTGCCCTTCCAGATGCCCAAGAAAAACAAGCGTTCAATTGATGCCAGCCAGATCATGTCAGATGAGCCTGCAGCAGATTATGCCGGCACCGATGGCATGGAGGAGATTTATGGATCACTTAATGCTCTGAAGAAGGACATTGAGCTAATGAGAACTCCAATGGGCACCAAGGAGCACCCAGCCAGGACATGCCAGGACCTTAGACTCTGCCATCCAGAGCTTCCAGATGGTGAGTGGTTTCATCTATTGGAGAGGCAAAGTCTTTGGATATCTATGTACATAAGTTTTCACATCTTATTGTGCTGTAATTGTAGTAATAAACTGATTAAGAAAATCAGTGTTTGAAGAAATAAAATGTACATTTTAAAAGCTCACAAATCTGTTCCTCTACCCCTATCCAATGAGTAGGAGAGGATCTGCCCAGGAGGCTGCCTTGATAGGAATCATTGCCTGTCTCTTTCCCTGGAGGCTACCTGCTATAAAAGCACATGCCATCTAGTAGGGTTTTTAGAAGAGCCTCCTTGATAGATCTGCACCTAATATGGGTTTTTATATATTGAGCACCGATTCTTCCATAGTTATGGATGTTAAATTTATGGGGACATATCTTGTTATTTATATATATATTTTATATTTATTTATTTTTTGGTTAACATTGAGTGCTACCAGTAACTTAAAATTGAAAATGGCACCTTGCTATTGCAATTATAATGTTACAAAATCTAGATACCATAGTCTTCTATGGTAATACATATTTCCTGATAAATAACATATTGTGTGATATGTAAACTGTGATGGTAAAAAATAATTGTGTGGTATAACATATTGAACCTTCTTTACAATGTTGGAGAATTAATTGAAATGTCCACTCTTATTGCAAGTTGTCCACACAATATAAAAGAGAGGTCCTCCAAGAGGTTTTCAAAACATCACCCTTTAGTACTTCTGGCCCATAATAACAACAGTTTCAAGAGTAAAGATCATAAACAAACCCATCTTCCTCTCTCAGGTGAATACTGGATTGATCCCAACCAGGGCTGCACACGCGACTCCTTCAAGGTCTTCTGTAACTTCACAGCAGGTGGAGAGTCCTGTATCTTCCCAAGCAAAAACATTGAGAAGGTGAGATGGAAGGTTAGATGATCACACTCTGTATAGAGATAACTGGAACCAGAGCTTACTATTTTGTTTCTGTCACTTAGGTTAAGATGTCTTCATGGTACTCTGAGAAGAAAGAGACCTGGTACAGCAAGTTTAGGAGTGGTAGCAAGGTGAGTGAATTATAAAGATATGAAATACATGGATTTAGATGGGTTTAGGACCAAAGTTAAAACATTTTTAATACCCTCATGACTACAATTATTATTATGATAATATGCAAAAATTGTAAAGTAAAACTAACATATACAGCCTAAAGTTTATTTACTGTTGTATGTAAGTTTCTTTCTAATATTTTTCCTTCTCATTTATTACGTCTGTCCCTTAATTTCCATCAGGCTAATTTTTCTAATCTTTCCCTGTACTTCCTTAATGTGCACTCCTCTTCTTTAGTTCTATCAAATCAATGTTTTTCTCCATTCCGATTCTCTCATGTCCTCCTCCTGCAGTTCTCTTACGTGGATTCTGATAGTAACCCCATTGGCGTGGTACAGCTGACCTTCCTCCGTCTCTTGAGTGTCTCTGCCCATCAGAACTTCACATATCACTGCCACCGCTCCTCAGCCTGGCACCTGGCCTCATCAAACAGTTACCAAAAGGCTATTCACTTCATGGGCTCCAACGATGAGGATCTCTCCTTCGAAACAAGCCCCTACATCAAGGCTCTGAGAGATGGCTGCGCGGTAAGTGGCCACAACCAGATAAAAATATAATAACTAACTAACAAATTTCAATGCAAGACATGCTATATATGATCTTGATCTTCAAATATTCAGGAACATTTCATTTTGATATATATATATATATATATATATATATATATATATATACTAATTTAATCATTCGTAATATATATATATATATATATATTTATATATATATATATATATATATATATATATATATATATATATATATTTTAATAAGGAGTATTGCAGTATAATATATACATTTATATATATGCAGTATATATATTTCCTACTATTTTCCTGGTTTAACAGCCCTTTGACAGCAAGGAATCTCAGATGCCTTATGTTTGTCTATCTAACTGGACCAAGACAAACATGTATATATTGGTTATATGTCTCATTAGAAATAACTTGTCTTCTTGAATAGCATCACAAGAAATAAATTAGTCTCCTGAGAAGGGCTGTGGGTGGAAGAACCTACATTTACCTAAATACAAGTTCAGAATAAGATGCACTGGTTTAACACATTCTTTTTTTTAAATCAGTATTTAACTCTAATCTTAAAGTCACTTTATCTCATGGAGAAGCTACCTGTCCAAAATTCATAGATAATACACAGAAGTAAAAATGTTTGTTTTTTTCTTACATTGTACAGATGAGGAAGGGCACAGACAAGACTGTATTAGAAGTGCACACTCCTCTCGTGGATCAGCTTCCTTTGACAGACGCTAAGTTCATGGACTTTGGAGAACCCAACCAGAAATTTGGCTTCGAGGTGGGACCTGTATGTTTTCTGGGCTGAGGCGCATCAAAAAAAAAATAAAAACACAACCCTACCCAATGCTACCCCTTTCTGAGAATAAAAAGGAGAAGCCCCTTTCCCTGTATCCCTGAACACCAGTATTCAAGAAGATCGGCTGATGAGGAGCAGATACGAACGCCCCACCGGCGAGGCGAAACAAGAGACCAAAAGAGTCCCAGGTCAATATGTGACAATGACCAAAAAAACTGGGTGGATCCTCAGAAGACCAAAGAAAGATTTTATCATAGACTCTTAGCTAGAATTATTTGAGGCTTGTTTTTTTGTTTTATTTTTGTTTTTTTAAACCCGGCGCTAACACACAGGAAAAAAAAATGATGTCCACACATTTACATCATTTGAGGACATTATAAGCCACTTTTTTAAACCCACAGAGAGACCTATGTCTACCCTTATACAGTCCCCAAAACTCTTCTCTCTGCAGTATTTAAAAAGAACACAAACAGATGCCTGAATACAGGACTCTATTTTTTTCCTCTGTGGATAAATGATAAAGATTTAAATATTATTTTAAAAAAATAATACAATTTGTGACAATCCCCCTTTTCCCTTGCACAAAAAGCACAGGATAAAAAATATTAAAGAAAAAAAATTGCCAATGGGGAGAAAAAAGTCTGTGAACAAATTTTCACTATGGTGCTCAGAGATAAAGCTTTATTATTTGACCAATGAGATGATAAAAAACCTCACAGGTGCTCAGAGTATTACTGTGTAATGTTTGTAAGTATTTTTTGTATTGTAATATATAATCTATAATTTTGCTGCTTTTTTATTTTTATTCCTGGTTTTTGTTCTCGTTTTTGCGCATGTCCATGCATCACTTCCTGCCCTGGCTGTCAACTTCCTGTCCATCCCTCTCTGTTCCTTGCCCTCTACTGACCTGTTCCTGCCGGTTCCTGACTTCTAGGCTTGCTCTCTGTCTACCGTTTCCTCTGCTTTTATTTAAATAAATGACATGCAAAAGGTGAAATTGACAGAGGAATAAAATGGAAGAATGGGTGCATTTCTTAAAGGCTGTTGCCAATGAATGACTGCAAATTCAGATTTCTTTAATTAACATCTGATTAATCAAATACCAACTATCAATGCGATAGCTTTATATAAACATGAATCCTTAGAGAGTTTTAATTGGCAAAAGGGAACTTGAAAAACCCTTCTTTGGAGTGAAGGATGCCGTAATGGAGATAACAAGAGAGAGGTCGATGCCACTGACCCTTTTAAAAAATTCTGTCCACTTAGAAACTGGATTTGGTAGTAAAAATGAAAGCAATCAGATATGTAACATCTTAATATGTGTTAAAAGTATTATTAAATAAATATGGCATTTGACTGTGATGGGAAAAGATGAATACATGGTCTTAATATCAATTGACAAGTTTATTGACCGCTTCCCTCTTCTAGTATGAGGTTGCCTCCTGTAAGGGTTAATTGAAACAAGACTGACATCTCAAAATTCTTGACTTTACATTGAATTGGGATGCCCTTGCATCTCCTTTGTCAAGAGGATAATACTCACCCTAAACAGATCCAGCTTGCCAAAAGGGAATGGCAAGGAACATTATTTTGACCATGCAGTAATGTTTAGTTCAATTCTGCCCAAAGTAGGCCTTTTTTGATTTGGAATATAATGTTCTGAATCCCAAATCACTTTTCAAGGAAGTTTCAGATATGTGTAGGAGCCTCTTTAATATTTTAGCAATTTTAAAACTGTTCAATGGTTGTTGTATGTTCTCATGGAGACTCCTATCACTGAATACATTTATTTCTAACCCCACACTCTCACTATCTCTTCAATTCCATCTTCTTCCATTCCACACCTACTCATTGTCACTTTTCTTTCTTTTCTTGTCTTTCACCAAAACCACATACTGCCACCCTGTCTTTCAAAAATCCATTCACTGCCATCCTTTCTCCCCAAAACCACTCACTACAATAATCTCTCTCAAAATTCCACTTACTGTCACCCTCTCGCTCTCCAAAACAACTCACTGCAATTCTCTCTCTCTTGAAAATCCACCCACTGCTACTTTCCAAACCCATTTACTGACCCATTCACTCTCCATAATAACTTCCTACCATTCTTCTTCTCCAAGTCACAGTCACTCTCTTATAATAACCATCCTTCCATACTTACTCACTGCCACCATATTCTCCACCATAGCTAATCAACAACGTATTTCTATTCCACATGCCACAGCTCTCTCCCTACATTCCCACTCACCACCATTATTTCTCTCCATATTCAACACTGTTTCCACACTCACTCAGCAGCACCCCTTCTTTCCATACTTATCACAGCATACCCAGTCACCCTCTTCTCTACAAATTGATAATGAACATGCCACACTGTATATTATCAATAAATTGATAAAAATAACATTCTACACTACGTTGAATCCTATTCCAGAAGCACAGTAGTCAGTTTAGTCAAATGAGCCATGTGGAGTTAAAGCCCTATACCACAGGGTCATGTGTTACATGCATGATCAGTACACTAACATGGTTAAAAAGTAACCGTGTATCTTTTAAAGCATTTTAGATAAATGTTTTAACTGTGTTTAATTTTATACTCCTCAAGATGTATACTTTACTTACTTTGTTGTTGTAAATGGAACATACTCCAATTAGACTAATGTGGTAAGGGGGTTCCTCAGGGCTCAGTATTAGGTCCTCTCCTTTTTAACAATTATTAATGATGTAGGACTCGAAAGTAGTGTCTCAATATTTGCTGATGATACTAAGTTGTGCAAGGTAATTAAATCAGATAATGATGTACTTTCCCTACAAAGGGATTTGCATAAATTAGAGAAATGTGCGGCTGAATGGCAGATGAGATTTAATAGAAAGAAATGTAAGGTTATGCATTTGGGAAGGAAAAACAGCCATGCAATTTACAATCTTAATGGAGCAAATGTAGGGGTATCAGATATTGAAAGGGATTTAGGAGTACTTGTGGACAACCAACTAGGTAGCAGTGCTCAATGCCATGCAGCAGCTGCAAAGGCAAATAAAATATTAGCATGTATTAAGAAGGGTATAGAAGCAAGGGAATCAGATATAATTTTGTCACTTTACAAATCCCGAGTTCGCCCTTATTTGGAATATGGAGTGCAATTTTGGGCACAGTTCATAAAAAGGACATTTTAGAGCTGGAAAAAGTACAGAGCAGGGCAACAAAACTAATAAGGGGAATGGAGGGGCTAAGTTATGAAGAAAGACTAACCAAATTAAACTTATTTTCCCTAGAAAAAAGGCATCTACGAGGGGATATGATTACTTTATTTAAATACATCCAGGGTCAATATAAGGCTTTGTCAAGTGAAATTTTTGAGCCAAGAGATGTTCAACTGACAAGGGGGCATCCCCTGAGGTTAGAGGAAAAATGATTTCACCTTAAAGAAAGAAAAGGATTCTTCACAGTTAGGATGGTTAAACTGTGGAATTCTCTACCAAAGGAGGTGGTGACAGCGAACTCGATAGATAACATTAAAAAGGGGTTATATATATTTTTATATAAAGAGGGCAATCAAGGTTATCCTAGATGACAATTAATTTGAGAAAGATAAAACTGATTAAGTAACCTAATTAATACATTAATAAAAACAAACCATGGTATAAAGTCTCTCTTAAATTTGCATTCCCTACACTAACAGAATATATTAATGGAGCCAGCAAGAGCTCCATTTATGAGATAACATAGTATCTCATTTAATGGTCTTAATGACACATCGGATTGATAACATGGTATCTCATATAATGGGATCAATTACATATCCCATTGATGACATGGTATCTTATATAATGAGATCAATGACATATCCCATTGGTAACACAGTATCTCATATAATGGGATCAATGTCATTCCATTTGCGCCTCTTATCTGAAGAATTACACAGTGTCTTGCAAATTATGGTAACACACAATGGGTTCCTCTGGTCAAGCTCTGCCCTCACATAGATCCCATAAGGAAATCTTGAAATGTAGGGCTATCCTGAGAACCACTGATCTAGATGGTCTTAAGCTGTAAGAAAATGCTATACTTGTGATAGATGTACTGCAAGGATATATCCTAAATATAAAGGAAGATTGGGGTCAAGTCATTGGGATCGATTATTTTCAATATTTTCTTTTGAATAATAAGACTAATGGGTAAAATGTAGTCAATAAGTTAAGAAAAACAACATAATAAATGAGGCTTATTTTCTGTTCAGCTGCAATGAACAATATATTGAGCTCAGTATATTGGGCTTATAGATCAAGCTTTCAGGTTCTGAAGGGACCATATATCACAAACTCCCTCTTAATGCTTATGTGCTTATGTTCTGACTTTACTTCAATAATAGCCTTTTTTTTCCCTTTGGGTTGCATTGCCATTTTAAGCGTGCTTGTAATGTTTGGTCCTATCAATACATGCAGAGCCAAGGAAACTTCACATAGCAGCGAAGGGGGGCAGCTAGATAAATTCCTTGGTTAAATTAAAAGCATAATGGGCCCCTCTTAGCCATGTTTTATGCAAAGACAATAATCCACTTAAGACTAAAAAGAACGTGGAAGGAGAATGAAATAATAAGAATTTACAAGAATGTTGTTTAATTATTTTATCAAATCATTCTATAAACATAACTTATATATTATTTGACATGATTTAAAAATAAATAAAAATGTATAGGTATATATATATATATATATATATATATATATATATATATATATATATATATATATATTTAGATTTAGATTTGAGTGTTAAAGGGCAACCGCAGATTAGAAAAAAACTTTGCATGTTTGTGAAGTATAAGTAATGGGGTAGAAAGTGTAGAGGGTATAAGGGATGAATTAACAACTCATAGGGGAGGAGATGGGGGAGGGGTAGTATCGTCAATTAGTAACTCAAGTACAGGGGCAGGCACTTCAGAACTACAAACTCATAACATATGGTGTATGCTTGCTAATGCCAGAACCTTGCCAGAAAAAATGGGAGAGTTGGAATTATTAGCAATTCATGAAAAATGGGATTTACTAGGCATTACCAAAACGTGGTGGGATGAATCTCATGACTGGACTGTTAATCTGGATGGTTATAACCTATTTAGGAAAGATAGAGGCAATGGTAAACGAGTAGGAGGGATTTGTCTGTATGTTAAGCCTGAATTTAAGGCTATCTTCATAGAAGATATTTATGGTGGACCTAGCAATAAAGTTGAATGTTTGTGGGTAGAGTTAAATAGCGGAGCAGCAAATTCCAAAAGATTAGTAGTAGTATGCTATAAACTCCCAAATATAGCTGAGGAAATACAATTATTGTTACAGATTGGTAATGCAGCTAATCATGGGCAAGTTCTAATAATGGGAGATTTTAATTACCCTGAAAAAAACTGGATAAATGAGACCGGCAGTTCAGCTAAGGGGAGCAGGTTCTTGAGTACACTCAGGGATCATTATCTGGCCCAGGTTATACAAGAGCCTACTAGAAATGAAGCTATCTTAGATTTAGTCATCACAAATAATATTGATATAGTATCAAATGTTGGAATAGGGCAACCTTTGAGAAACAGTGTTCACAACACAGTCTCATTGAATTAAAAAAAAACATTTTTTAAAGGGCCAATAAAAACTCTTAATCTTAAAAGGGCAGATTTTAACGGTCTAAGGGCAGCAATACAAAGTATAGAATGGGACAGAGAACTGATAGGTAAAAACACTAAACATAAATGGATAACATTTAAATTCTTACTAAATATACATACACATCAGCATATACCATGTGGAATTAAAAGTAAAAGGAGTAAATCCCATCCAATGGGGCTTAGCAATGATTTAAAGATCAAGATACAGAGTAAAAAAACAGGCATTTAAATTATACAAACAAGAGGGGACAGTGACTGCTTTAAGGGAGTACAAGAACATCAACCACGCTTGCAAAAGCGCTTATTAGACTGGCTAAAATAGAAAATGAAAAATGAATTGCAAAAGAGAATAAGACTAACCCTAAAATATTTTTTAAGTATATTAATGGGAAGAAGGCGAGGAAGGAAGCTATAGGAACATTACAATGTGACACAGGTCGTCTGAAAATTAGTGACCAGGAAAAGGCAGATGAGCTAAATAGGTTATTTTCTTTGGTATACACAAGGGAGGTACCAGTGGTTGGGACACGGCAACATAATGGGGCTACACTACCTTCACCAAATAATTGGTTAACACAGGAAGTAATACCCAAAAAATAAATGTTAATAAAGCCCTGGGTCCTGATGGAATACATCCACAGATACTGAGGGAACTGGGTTCTGTAATAGTTAAACCATTATATTTCATTTTTCAAGATTCACTCAACACAGGGTCTCTACCAGATAACTGGAGAAAAGCAGATGTGATACCTATATTTAAAAAGAGAACAAGAGCAAATCCGAGGAATTATAGACCAGTGAGCCTCACTTCTGTAGTTGGGAAGCTTTTAGAAGGGTTAATAAGGGATAATATAAAATAATATGTCTATTTGAACAGGATTATAAGTAGGAGTCAATGTGGATTTATGAGGTATAGGTCATGTCAAACAAATCTAATTAGTTTCTATGAGGAGGTTAGTAGGAACCTGGATCAAGGCAACTTAGTGGATGTAGAATTTTTGGATTTTGCAAAAGCTGTTGATACAGTGCCACATGGGAGACTACTGTTCAAACTAAGAGATACAGGAATTGCAGTAAATATCTGTTTATGGATTGAGAGCTGGCTAAAAGACAGGAAGCAAAGGGTTGTTGTAAATGGAACATACTCCGATTGGACTAACATGGTAAGTGGGGTTCCTCAGGGCTTTGTAAATGGAACATACTCCGATTGGACTAACATGGTAAGTGTGGTTCCTCAGGGCTCAGTATTAGGTCCTCTCCTTTTTAACACATTTATTAATGACTTAGAGGTGGGATTGGAGTGTGGTGTCTCCATTTTCGCTGATGACACGAAGTTGTGCAAGGTAATTAAATCAGATAATGATGTAATGATGTGCTTTCCCTCCAAAGGGATTTACAAAAATTGAGGAATGGGCATCTAAATGGCAGATGAGATTTAATACGAATAAATGTAAAGTTATGCATCTGGGAAGGAAAAATAGCCATGCAATTTATAAACTTAATGGAGCAAATCTAGGTGTATCAGATATTGAAAGGGATTTGGGAGTGCTTGTGGACAAACACCTAGGTAGCAGTGCTCAAATCCAAGCAGCAGCTGCAAAAGGCAAATACAACATTGGCATGTAATAAGAAGGGTATAGAAGCAAGGGAAGAAAATATAATTCTGCCACTATACAAATCTCTAGTACGCCCTCATTTGGAATATGGAGTACAATTTTGGGCAATACTTCATAAAAAGGACATTTTAGAGCTGGAAAAGGTACAGGCAACAAAACTAATAAGGGGAATGGAGGGGCTAAGTTTTGAAGAAAGACTAACCAAATTAAACATATTTTCTCTAGAAAAAGGCGTCTAAGAGGAGATATGATTACCTTATATAAATACATCCAGGGTCAGTATAAAGATTTGTCAAGGGAGCTTTTTGTGCCAAGAGGTTTTCAACTGACAAGAGGACATCCTCTTCAGGTTAGAAGTAAAAAGATTCCACCTTAAAGAAAGAAAAGGGTTCTTCACAATAAGGGTGGTTAATCTGCGGAATTATCTACCAGAGGAGGTGGTTACAGCGGATTCGATAGATAACTTTAAAAGGGGACTGGATTTATTTCTAATTAAAAAGGAAATTCAGGGTTATCATGGATAATTAGAGAGACAGTATTGATCCAGGGAGAAATCTGATCGCCAGTATCTGGGGTCAGGTAGGAATTAATATTTTTTCCCCCTTTGAGACAATTGGCTAAGTCTGACTTGTTTTTTTTTTTTTCTGTTTGCCTTCCTCTGGATTAAATAGTAATTAAAAATAAAATAAAAAATAAATAATTAAATAATTGATTACTAATTTATTAACAATTATATTAACAATTAATAATTAATATTTAATCTGCATATTGCAGATCAGAACTTGATGGACTGAAAGTCTTTTTTCAACCTTAATTACTATGCAACTATTTAACTATGTAAGTATGCAACAAACTAACAACATTAGTATTCGTGTAAAACTATGGACATACAAGCATTTTCAGAGAAAAACATATTTTAATAGACTCTGCAAGAGCACGGAGCTGCGATGATGGTAATATTTACTTTTCAAGACATGGGGGCAGGTAGGCATGAAGGGTTTGCAAGTTTACTGAGCATGTGAGGTAGAGAGGGATGATGTCAATGATAAAAGGTTATATGAACTGATTAATGAATCGACAAATCACTCTCCCTTCATACAACTCAGAATATAGTAAAAAATACATTTATAATTGTACAGATTAGTTAAAAGGCCATTTTGAATAACTAGAAGTTTTAATAGGCAAACAAATGTACATAATACAGTTTTTAAATCTTTAGTTTATAATATTGCTGTGGAATCTATCATTTTAGTATCTGCTAATTATCTCCATTTTAAGAAAAGTTTGTATATAGTGGAAAGTTTTATCTGAATTGTGGAAAGGTGGTATCTACAACTGCTAGAGCTTTCGATTGGAGCAATGGAAAGCTATAAAGATGCACAGCCCTGATAAAAAGTAACAGAATCAGCTAACAAAAGAGAATGGATGCTGCCTTAAAATATAATTTGCAAATAAAAAGTTGAAAGAGTAGTATTTTTGCTTTATGAAATCATGTTTGGCTATTGTAAAGTTCAGTTTAAAATACCATAAAGAGGAAAATATGTTTGGCCCTTGAAACCAAGTAATCGATTTCACTTCTAGAATTGTGCAACAATAAACTGCACAGGATTGCAGTTTCTAATGAACTGCGGCTTCTGTTATAAGGAAGGTGATTTTTCTTGTGAAAAGTCCCTGGCCATAATTCTCTCAACACTTCCCGTAAACAGACACTGGTTTCCTATTCCCTGCCAAACTTTGGAGCCTAGCAGCCAATGAAAATGTTTTGTGAGGTAGTGTCATCTGTTGCTGTGTAAGAGTGTTACCCAGGAGAGCAAAAATTTAATATCACTTGTAGTTCCATTCAATGAACTACAGAGGAAGCCAGAGTACCAGAAACAATGCCAGGGCACGATACGTTCACAACCATTCCAATTCAATGTTACATAGGTCTGGTTACCTATTAGGGATAAATATCCTGTAGAATATCAGTCTGGTCTCACTCATAGAATAATCCAATCCCAAAATACCAGGAAAGTTTACCCTTACCCGGAGAAACAGCAACCCCCAAACTTACGTTTCAGCCTCTATTGGGCCTCATCAGTGAGGTGTAGCTCTGTCTTCGTCCTATCACCCTTATAGTGACATTACCATTACCCCATACCTAGTGATCTGATCACCTACATACAGTGTGGGAAAGAAGTATTTGATCCCCTGCTGATAAATACATGGATGGAGGGCACCAGGGAATTTGTGGTCCCTCTTGTAACTTCACTATACAAAGTAGGCGACAATACAAATTCAAACAGTGTACAGTGGGGTGAAAAAGTATTTGATCCCTTGCTGATTTTGAACGTTTGTCCTCTGACAAAGAAATGATCAGTCTATAATTTTAATGGTAGGTGTATTTTAACAGTGAGAGACAGAATAACAAAACAAAAAAAACAAGAAAAACGCATGTCAAAAAAGTAATAAATTGATTTGCAGGTCAATGAGGAAAATAAGTATTTGACCCCTTCCACTTAGTACTTGGTGGGAAAACCCTTGTTGGCAATCACAGAGATTAGTTACTGGTAGTTGGCCACCAGGTTTGCACACATCACAGGAGGGATTTTGTCCCACTCCTCTTTGTAGATCATCTCAAAGTCATTAAGGTTTTGAGGCTGATGTTTGGCAACTCGAACCTTCAGCTTCCTCCACAGATTTTCTAAAATTCACACCACACCACACCCTTTCTGCTCACTGACATAAAAAGTGTCTACTTGCATTAGAAAAAGCAACCAATGCCCTCCAGGAATGTAAATGCCCTCAAATTTTATTTTTTTTTCTAATAAAAAATGGCTTAATTACTTTTTTATTAGTCATGCTAATGTTTTAAAAATATATATTTTTTGCTTTGTACAGTAGTCCTTTAAATAATTAATTCATCCCCTATTGTATGAGCACTGCACTACTTTAAGCATAGACAAAAACCGCCTTTAAGGTTTTCTGGCTTGTAATCTCAAAAGGATATGGTATTAAACTGAGTCCATTGTTTAAGCATAAATTTAAAATGGCAAAGAAATTATCAACAGTTTCTGAAAACAGACGCTCAGGTCTAATTCCCAGCCAAGCCATGGAGAGGGACTCGGAGTCCAGCAGGCAATGAGAGGGACTTTTAAAGGGCCAGTTAACTCATTCATATTGCTCTACTGCAGGTGACAGAGCAAGTTGCTTCTAATATAAAAATGTAGTTTATTTTTCAATGTTATTTGTATGTGTCTAAAAATTTGTAACAACAGATATAGCCTTAATAGCGTTCCAGTGCTTAACACTATCCATCAATTAGAACCACAACTTAAAAACAGGAACTTTATTATACACTTTAAAAATGGCTAGGGTGATAAATACATACAGTTTGGATAAAGCCTACATTCATTGAATAAGGGTAAACAATAGTCCACTGAAAAGGAAGTCTGTGCAACAACAACCCTGTGTCCCATTTCAGGGACCTCCTATCTAAAGGGCTATGGTGTGCCCCACAGCCTGACTAACAGCCGTAAGTTCAACTTGAAGCCTGTAATGGCTGTGGGCTTGAAATTTGGCTGAGTTACGTTGCTATTAAATTATAATGGGCTGCGAGCTATGGGTTTGAGACGCAAATCGTAGCTTGTTCGTAGAACATTGGATTTCCGGCTTTGAGGAAGTTTAGACGGAGCCAATGGAAGAAGAGATTGTCAGCGTTACGTCACTTACATAGTTACATAGTTACATAGTATTTATGGTTGAAAAAAGACTTTCAGTCCATCAAGTACAACCTTTTAAGATCTCCTCTGATCTGCAATATGCAGATTGATTATTAATTAATTAGTTGTTAATTAATTATTATTATTTTTTTAAAATTATTAATTAATCCAGAGGAAGCAAACAGAAGAAAAACCCAAGCGAGACTTAGCCAATCTTAAAATTAAAAAAACTAATTCCTTCCTGACCCCAGACACCGGCGACCAGATTTCTCCCTGGATCAATACTGTTTCTCTAATTATCCATGATAACCCTGAATTCCCTTTTTAATTAGAAATAAATCCAGTCCCCTTTTAAAGTTATCTATCGAATCCGCTGTCACCACCTCCTTTGGTAGAGAATTCCACAGATTAACCATCCTTACTGTGAAGAACCCTTTGCTTTCTTTAAGGTGGAATCTTTTTACTTCTAACCTCAAGGGATGTCCTCTTGTCAGTTGAAAACCTCTTGGCACAAAAAGCTCCCTTGACAAATTTTTTATACTGACCCAGGATGTATTTATATAAGGTAATCATATCTCCTCTTAGACGCCTTTTTTGTAGAGAAAATACGTTTAATTTGCTTAGTCTTTCTTCATAACTTAGCTCCTCCATTCCGCTTATTAGTTTTGTTGCCCTCCTCTGTACCTTTTCCAACTCTAAAATGTCCTTTTTATGAAGTGGTGCCCAAAATTGTACTCCATATTCCAAATGAGGGCGTACTAGCGATTTGTATAGTGGCAGAATTATATTTGCTTCCCTGGCTTCTATACCCTTTTTAATACATGCTAATATTGTATGTGCCTTTGCAGCTGCTGTTGGCTTTGAGCACTGTTACCTAGATGGTTGTCCACAAGCACTCCCAAATCCCTTTCAATATCTGATACACCTAGATTTGCTCCATCACATATAATAGTTGTCAAAGTATGAATCGTCGTCACGCTTTGCGAGCTCACTAAGCAAGCTCGCAAGAACTGAGGGATGCAGTTTGGTCCGCAAATGCAGACCCTCGCAAAGCGAGGGGACGAATTTGCGGAAGGTGGAGGCTCCAACGTCAGCTTCACGAGGGGCCACATTTGCGGAGGTGGAGGCTTTAAAGGCGCCTCACACGCGGTTACAAACACCCACACAAACGGCACCATTACGACCTCGCAAACAGTGCGCACCTAAAGTCAAAACACAATAAATACCCACTAAAAACACATTACCCACTGCAGAACCTCTGAGAGTGAAGGTATACCTCCATTTAAGTCCAAATACCCGAGATCAGACACACAAAAATCCCCTGAGAGAAAAAATGGCTGCCGAAAAGACCATAACGGCCATACCGCGTGCACCTAAAAACAGTCAAAACACAATAAATATCCACAAAAAATAGGAAAGTGAAGTTACACCTCCATTTAAGTCCAAATTCCCGAGTTCAGACACACGAGAATCCCCTAAGTGAGAGAAAAAATGCCCGCCGTAAAAAACGAAAACGAGGCTCAAAGACCCAGGACTGCCCAGCCACGTACAACTTAGCCAAGAAGGGATCCGAGATAAGCTTGAAAACCCGCATTAACCCCATGGGATCCGAGATAAGCTCGGAGACCCGCATTAATCCCACATTAACCATCGCAGTCGAATTTCCGATCGCATGAGATCGGGGACCCCCGCTGCAATGAAAATGACAAATTCCCACGTTACAGGTCCTTAAAGGACTGTAAAGGTCCTTAAAGGACCCGTTATAAAAAATATATATATACACTATCACGCATGAACCATTAATTAACCCTGTCACTCATGGGGGTCAATATAGACCCCCATATGCCCTTCATTAACCCTGTCACTCATGGGGGTCAATACAGACCCCCATAAGCACTTCATTAACCCCCTCACTCATGGGGGTCAATACAGATCACCATAAGCACTTAATTAACCCCCTCACTCATGGGAGTCAAAACAGACCCCCATAAACCCCAAATTAACCCTGTCACTTATGGGGGTCAATACAGACCCCCATAAGCACTTCATTAACCCCCTCACTCATGGGGGTCAAGTGAGACCCCCATAAACCCCTAACTAACCCTGTCATTCATGGGGGTCAATATAGACTCCCATAAGCACTTCATTAACCCCCTCACTCATGGGGGTCAATATAAACCCCCATAAGCCCTTCATTAACCCTGTCACTCATGGGGGTCAATACAGACCCCCATAAGCACTTAACCCCCTCACTCATGGGGGTCATACAGACCCCCATAAACACCTAATTAACCCTGTCACTCATGGGGGTCAATATAGACCCCCATACGCCCTTCATTAACCCTGTCACTCATGGGGGTCAATACAGACCCCCATAAGCTTTTCATTAACTGTGTCACTCATGGGGGTCAATACAGTCCCCCATAAGCACTTCACCAACTCCCTCACTCATGGGGGTCAATATAGACTCCCATAAGTCCGTCATTAGCACTGTCACTCATGGGAGTCAATACAGACCCCCATGAGCACTTAATTAACCCCCTCACTCATGGAGGTCAATACATAATTAACCCTGTTATTCAGGGGGGGTAAATATAGACCCCCATAAGCACTTCATTAACCCTGTCAATCGTGGGGGTCAATACAGATCCCCAAAAGCCCTTCATTAACTGTGTCACTCATGGGGGTCAATACAGACCCCCCATAAGCAGTTCATTAACCCCCTCACTCATGGGCGTCAATATAGACCCCCATGAGCTCTTTATTAACCCTGTCACTCATGGGGGTCAATACAGACCCCCATAAGCACTTCATTAACCCCCTCACTCATGGGGGTCAATATAGACCCCATAAGCCCTTCATTAACCTTGTCACTCATGGGGGTCAATACAAACCCCAATAAGCACTTAAACCCCTCACTCATGGGGGTCAGTACAGACCCCCATAAACCCCTAATTTACCCTGTCACTCATGGGGGTCAATATAGACCCCCATAAGCCCTTCATTAACCCTGTCACTCATGGGGGTCAATACAGACCCCCATCAGCACTTAATTAACCCCCTCACTCATGGGGGTCAATATAGACCCAAATAAATCCTTAATTAACTCTGTCACTTATGGTGGTCAATATAGACCCCATAAGCCCTTCATTAATCCTGTTACTCATGGGGGTCAATACAGACCCCCATAAGCACTTAATTAAACCCCTCACTCATGGGGGTCAATACAGACCCCCATAAGTCCTTCATTAACCCTGTCACTCATGGGGGTCAATATAGACCCCCATAAGTCCTTCATTAACCCTATCACTCCTGGGGGTCAATATAGACCCCCATAAGCCCTTCATTAACCCTGTCACTCATGGGGGTCAATACAGACCCCCATAAGCACTTAATTAAACCCCTCACTCATGGGGGTCAATACAGACCCCCATAAACCCTTAATTAAACCCCTCACTCATGGGGGTCAATACAGACCCACATAAGCCAATAAATAACACTGTCACTCATGGGGGTCAATAAAGACCCACATAAGCCTTTCATTAACCCGGTCACTCATGGGGGTCAATACAGACCCCCATAAGCACTTAATTAAACCCCTCACTCATGGGGGTCAATACAGACCCCCATAAGCCCTTCATTAACCCTGTCACTCATGGGGGTCAAAAAACCCCCACATAAGCCCATAAATAACACTGGCAAAATTAGTTAACCAAGTCACTCAGGAAGGTCAATACAGCCCACCATAAACTCCTAATTAACCCTGTCACTCATGGGGGTCCATACAGACTCTCATAAGCCTCTATTTAACCCCATCAGTCCCATAAGGGTATATTAAGACCATTATGGGCTTGTTACAATCCAACATTAACCACATAAGTGCCATGACAGTCCTCAAGGACCATCATGACACTAAGTATAAACACTACACTGCACTATACCCCCCCAATAAAACATTAAATATCAACTAAACACCCTCTACACTAACCTATTAACACCTACACTACCTACCTACACTACCTACCGCCTAATAACCCCCTCCCCGCCACTGTAATTACAGAAAATAAAAAAACCTAAAGTCACAAAAAATAAAAAATCTACATTACATAAAATAAAAAACCTAAATCACAAAAAATAAAAAATCTACATTACAGAAAATAAAAAAACCAAGTCACAAAAAATAAAAAAGGAACATTACAGAAAATAAAAAAATACATTACAACCCCCCCCCGTACAGAAAAAAAAAAAATTACACACCTGAAAAGGAAATACATATAATACATACAATACATTTGTATGCCAATGCATACAATACAAATAAAATGAAATGCAATACAATACACCCCTATCTAATATACTATACATCCTATCTATCTAATATACATCCCCCAATCTAACTAAATAAATACCATAATCTAATATACATCCTATCTATCTAATATACACCCCCCAATCTATCTAATATACATCACCCAATATATCTAATATACAATAAACACTATCTATATAATATACATCCTATCTATCTAATATACATCCCCCAATCTATCTAAATAAATACCACAATCTAATACACAATACATGCTATGCTGTCTATATAAAACACATACCCCTAGCTAACATACAATAAATGCTATAAAATAATCTAATTATAAGCTAAAATAAAATAATTAACACCACTTAACTTTGCAGATGTCCCTTCAGATCAACCACCTAGGGGAAAAAAATAAAAAAATTAGTGCAACACAGTTACAGTAAATAAATAACCATTCTAAATATTCTAAACATTCTAAATATTCTACTCACCTTTCCAGCATGTCCCCGTCCTTCTTCTTTTCTTCTTCTCCGGTGCGGCCCCTGTTAAAAAAAAACATAACATTAATACACATACATAAGCATAAAAACAAAATAAAATAAACATAATCTACATTGTACTTACATCCCCGCGATGTCTCCGGCCTCCTCCTCTTCTGCAGGGTCCTGGAAACGCGCTTTAAAAATAAAATAATAAAAAATAAAAATAACACACATCCGCACTCGCGGTCATCACCAACTCTAATAAGCCACCCAGAGACTTTTCCAGAAGAAAATAGGCAATGGCGCCTTCTGATTGGATAAAAACGCTGTCTATCAAATTCACCCAATCAGGAGGCGCCAATGTGTGAGCCAATCAGAAAGGGATACACCCTAAAATCCCACTCTGATTGGATAATGCACCTGTCAATCTTTATTTAAACCAATCACAAGGCGCAGATGCCTTCAGCCAATCACAATGAAATACACCCCCACAGGGTGATTGGCTGGAGGCATCTGCGCATTCTGATTGGTTGCACTGGCAATAGCCAATCACAATGGAATACACCTCCACGTACTGATTGGCTGAAGGCATTTGCGCCTTCTCATTGGCTGTTGTCAATGTCAATCAGTATTACAGCCAATGGGAAGGTGCAGATGTCTTCAGCCAATCCTGGTACCAGAACACAGCTTCTTCCATTTCCCACCAAGAACAATGCCCAAATCCATGAATACCCAGACTGTGGTTGCCATGATGGCCCAAGAAGGGTAATGTTACTACAGATGTTTTTGTGTGACAGACATCTTGTGTCTTGTGTGCCATGCTTTACAAGCCATCAGCTCGAAAGAAAAATTACAATCTCAGAAAAATACAAATATAACGGTTAACCAGAGGAAATCGAGAAACATGAAAACAAGAAAAACAATTTAAAAAAAAGCATTTACCTGATTTGACGTGTTTCGGCACTCGAAAATCAGCTAAGCAAGAAAAAAAGTAGAGGCCGAAAAACATAAACAATTCTGAAAATGGATGAAAACGAGGATGAGCAAAGCCAGACACACGTGACTTAGTAAATACACATCGGCAAAGACATCAACACTTACACGAACAACGCCAGGCACGCGGGTCTTAGAAAATACACAACGGCGAAGACAGTAACACTTGCACGAACAACGCCAGGGACTTAGAAAAAACACACCGGCAAAGACACTAACACTTACATCAACATCGCCAGGAACGCAGCACTTAGAAAATAAACTAAGGTAAAGACAGTAACACCTGCACGAACAACGCCAGGCACGCGGTTCTTAGAAAATACACAACGGCAAAGACAGTAACACTTACACCAGCAAAACTCCAGGCACGCTGGACTTTGAAAATAAAACAAATGGCAGTAACTGCGTGCCACACAAACATTCAGCAGACGCACAGAAGAGAAACACACAGGGAAGGCACGGGGGGGGAGATGCTGGAAAGAGACACATGGCATTCCCAAGCACAAAACTTGCAGGTTAATGAACCCTGCAATGAGCAGCCCATACAGTAGGCAGGAGGAAAAGGCGGGAGCCACGTGATGAGCGCCTTTTATGCTGTCATGTTATAGTAATTGTATTACGTGTGTGTTATACACAGGGCAGTGAGTGAGTGTTTTACGTATCACATTGTATGTGTGTATTATACACAAGGCATTGTGTGTGTATATTACACAGGTCAGTGTATGTGTGTGCGTGTATTATCCACAGGGCAGTGTATGTGTGTGTGTGTATTATCCACAGGGCAGTATATGTGTGTATAATAGAAATGGCAATATATGTGTGTATTTTGCACAGGGCAGTGTATGGGTGTGTATATTATCCACAGGGTAGTGTGTGATGGTGTGTGTGTTATACACAGGGCACTGAGTGTGTGTTATACACATCACAGTGTATGTGTGTATTATACACAGGACAGTGTGTGTGTATATTACACCGGGCAGTGAATGTGTGTGTGGATTATCCACAGGGCAGTGCGTTTGTGTGTGTGTTATACTTAGGGCAGTATATGTGTGTATAATATAAATGGCAGTATATGTGTGTATTATCCACAGGGTAGTGTGTGATTGTGTGTGTGTTATACACATGGCAGTGTGTGTTTGTGTATTATGCACAGTACATTGTGTGTGTGTGTAGTTTACACAGGACAGTGTGTGTGTTTGGTTATTATGTACACGCCAGTGTGTGTGTGTGGCATTATGCATTTGGGAAGGAAAAATAGCCATGCAATTTATAATCTTAATGGAGCAAATCAAGGAGTATCTGATATTGAAAGGGATTTAGGAGTACTTGTGGACAACCACTTAGGTAACAGCGCTCAATGCCAAGCAGCAGCTGCAAAGGCAAGTAAAATATTAGCATGTATTAAGAAGGGTATAGAAGCCAGGGAAGAAGATATAATTCTGCCACTATACAAATCTCTAGTACGACCTCATTTGGAATATGGAGTACAATTTTGGGCACACCTTCATAAAAAGGACATTTTAGAGCTGGAAAAGGTACCATTAGAGCTGGAAAAATACCATAAAGAGGAAAACATGTTTGGCCCTTGAAACCGAGTAATCGATTTCACTTCTAGAATTGTGCAACAATAAACTGCACAGGACTGCAGTTTCTAATGAACCGAGGCTTCTGTTATAAGGAAGGTGATTTTTCTTGTGAAAAGTCCCTGGACATAATTCTCTCAACACTTCCCGTAAACAGACACTGGTTTGCTATTCCCTGCCAAACTTTGGAGCCTAGCAGCCAATGAAAATGTTTTGTGAGGTAGTGTCATCTGTTGCTGTGTAAGAGTGTTACCCAGGAGAGCAAAAATTGAATACAACATGTAGTTCCATTCAATGAACAACAGAGGGAGCCAGAGTAACAGAAACAATGCCAGGGCACAATACGTTCACAGCCATTCCAAAGCCAAATTACTTAATACATAATTATTTGTATAGAGACTATGCAAACTATATTTTCTTTTCTTTATCTAAAACAAAATAAAACTTCATGAATGATAAAAAACAGTAGTTTTACCTAAACTCAAATTATCAAAGTAGTTCAAATATATGTGTAAAGCACATAGCAAAAACAAAGTCAGAGGCGATTGATCTGAAAACAAACATCACCTAAGTAGGTTTGTTACATAGGTCTGGTTACCTATTAGAGATACATATCCTGTAGTATATCAGTCTGTCCTCACTCATAGAATAATCCAATCCCAAAATACCAGGAAAGTCTACCCTGAACAGGAGAAACAGCAACCCCCAAACTTACATTTCAGCATCTATTGGGCCTCATCAGTGAGGTGTAGCCTTGTCCTCGTCCTATCACACTTATAGTGACATTACCCCAATAATTTGCATAAGCAAGAACAAATAACATATAGCACTTGTGTTTTATTGCTACATAATACTTGATGTGAGCTGATGAAGAACACAAAAATTATTCATGTAACTGTCCCAGACTGAAACTGAAGCTGTAGTTTGATTGGCTCTTGACCATTTAGATTACATAGCATAGATATGTAAATTTTCCTCTCACACACACACTACGTATCTCTTAAAATGTATGTTTGAAATTAGTATTGGTGTTTCCAGTAGATGTGTTTCTCTCCACCTTGTTAGGTCAGGCAGAGCTACTGCTGGTGCAGCAGGGGCAAAGCAACGGTGACCACAACAGGGTAGAGGTCCTGTGCTACCTGTAATAAAGAAGATCTCTTACATTATTAGGGGATAGAGTCAGATAATTATTGTTATTGAAAGTTGATCTGCCCATTCTAAAGGTGATCTGATCACCTACATACAGTGTGGGAAAGATGTATTTGATCCCCTGTTGAAAAATACATGAATGGAGGGCACCAGGGAATTTGTGGTCCCTCTTGTAACTTCTCTATACAAAGTAGGCTCCAATACAAATTCAAACAGTGTACAGTGGGGGGGGAAAAGTATTTGATCCCCTGCTGATTTTGAACATTTGTCCACTGAAAAAGAAATGATAAGTCTATAATTTTAATGGTAGGTGTATTTTAACAGTGAGAGACAGAACAAAAAAACAAAAAAATAAGAAAAACGCATGTCAAAGAAGTTATAAATTGATTTGCAGGTCAATGAGAAAAATAAGTATTTGACCCCTTCCACTTAGTACTTGGTGGGAAAACCCTTGTTGGCAATCACAGAGGTTAGACGTTTCTTGGAGGTGGCCACCACACATCTCAGGAGGGATTTTGTCCCACTCCTCTTTGTAGATCATCTCAAAGTCATTAAGGTTTTGAGGCTGATGTTTGGCAACTCGAACCTTCAGCTCCCTCCACAGATTGTTTATGGGATTAAGGTCTGGAGACTGGCTAGGCCACTTCACGACCTTAATGTGCTTCTTCTTGAGCCACTCCTTTGTTGCCCTGGCTTAGGAAAAATCTTAAGAAATCTTGCTGATTGATAGGGGATCAAATACATATTTCCCTCACTGACCTGCAAATCAATTTATAACTTTTTTGACATGTGTTTTTGTTGTTTTGTTGTTCTGTCTCTCACTGTTAAAATACACCTACCATTAAAATTATAGACTAGTAATTTCTTTGTCAGTGGACAGATGCTCAAAATCAGTAGGGGATCAAATACTCCCCCCCCCCCCCCCCCCCCACTTTACACTGTTTGAATTTATATTGGGGCCTACTTTGTATAGAGAAGTTGCAAGAGGGACCACAAATTCCCTGGTGCCCTCCATTCATGTATTTGTATCTATCCGTGGAGGGAGCAGTAGAGGAGAAGGGTACAATTGAAAGTCAGAAATAATAGTAAATAATCTGACTAAAATTGACACCACACCCTTTCTGCTCACTGACATAAAAAGTGTCTACTTGAATCAACCAATGCTTTCCAGGAATGTAAATGCCCTTAAATTATATATTTTTTTCTAATAAAAAATGACTTAATTACTTTTTTATTAGTCATGCTAATGTTTTAAAACTATATTTTTTTGCATTGTACAGTAGTCCTTTAAATAATTAAATCAAACCCATTTGTATGAGCACTGCACCACTTTAAGTATAGATAGAAACTGCCTTTAAGGTTTTCTGGCTTGTAATCTCAAAAGGATATGGTATTAAACTGAGTCCATTGTTTAAGCATCAATTTTAAATGGCAAAGAAATTATCAACAGTTTCTGAAAACAGACGCTCAGGTCTAATTCCCAGCCAAGCCATGGAGAGGGACTCGGAGTCCAGCAGGCAATAAGAGGGACTTTTTTAGGGCCCGTTAACTCATTCATATTGCTCTACTGCAGGTGACAGAGCAAGTTGCTTCCAATATAAAAATGTAGTTTATTTTTTAATTTTATTTGTATGTGTCTAAAAATTAGTAACAACAGATATAGCCTTAATAGCATTCCAGTGCTTAACATTATCCATCAATTAGAACCACAACTTAAAAAAGGGACTTTATTTTAAACTTATAAAAATGGCTATACTCCAATAAGGATGCTCAATACATACTGGTTGGATAAAGCCTACATTCACTGAATAAGGGTACACAATAGCCCACTGAAAAAGAAGTCTGTGCAACAACCACCCTGTATCCATAGTTACATAGTTACATAGTAATTAAGGTTGAAAAAAGACTTTCAGTCCATCAAGTTCAACCTGTTAAGATCTCCTCTGATCTGCAATATGCAGATTAGTTATTAATTAAATTATTGATTAAATAATTATTAATAGTATAGTATTGGAGGATAAATAAAGAGTTAGTCCATCAAGTTCAACCTTTTTAGATCTCTATTGATCTTTTTAATGTGGACTATTTATTATTATTGTTAATTGTTAATTGATCCAGAGGAAGGCAAACAGAAAAAAAAAAAACATTGAAACTTTGCCAATTGTCTCATAAGGGAAAAAAAAAAGCAAAATTCCTTCCTGACCCCAGAAACTGGCGATCAAATTTCTCCCTGGATCATTATTCCTTGCTAGTTATCTAGGATAGCCTTGAATGCCCTCTTTATTCAAAAATATATCTAACCCCTTTTTGAAGTTGTCTATCGAATTCGCTGTCACCACCTCCTTTGGTAGAGAATTCCACAGTTTAACCACCCTAACTGTGAAGAACCCTTTTCTTTGTTTAAGGTGAAATCTTTTTTCCTCTAACCTTAAAGGATGCCCTCTTGTTAGTTGAAAATCTCTTGCTACAAAAAGTTCACTTGACAAAGCCTTTTATTGACGCTGGATGTATTTATATAACGTAATCATATCTCCTCTTAGACGCCTTTTTTCTAGCGAAAATAAGTTTAATTTTGTTAGTCTTTCTTCATAACTTAGCCCCTCCATTCCCCTTATTAGTTTTGTAGCCCTCCTCTGTACCTTTTCCAGCTCTAAAATGTCTTTTTTATGAGGTGGTGCCCAAAATTGTACTCCATATTCCAAATGAGGGCGTACTAGAGATTTGTATAGTGGCAGAATTATATCTTCTTCCCTGGCTTCTATACCCTTCCTAATACATGCTAATATTTTATTTGCCTTTGCAGCCGCTGCTTGGCTTTGAGCGCTGTTACCTAGGTGGTTGTCCACTAGTACTCCCAAATCCCTTTCAATATCTGATACCCCTAGATTTGCTCCATTAAGATTATAGATTGCTTGGCTATTGTTCCTTCCCAAATGCATAACCTTACATTTATTTGTATTAAATCTCATCTGCCATTTAGCCGCCCATTTCTCTAATTTATGCAAATCCTTTTGTAGGGAAAGTACATCATTATCTGATTTTATTACCTTGCACAACTTAGTGTCATCAGCAAAAATGGAGACACTACATTCGAGTCCTACTTCAATGTCATAAATAAATATGTTAAAAAGGAGAGGACCTAATACTGAACCTTGAGGAACCCCACTTATCACATTAGACCAATCGGAGTATGTTCCATTTACAACAACCCTTTGCTCCCTGTCTTTTAGCCAGCTCTCGATCCATGAGCAGATATTTACTGCAATTCCTGTATCCCTTAGTTTGCTCACTAGTCTTCCATGTGGCACTGTATCAAATGCCTTTGAAAAATCTAAAAAGACTACATCCACTGAGTTGCCCTGATCCAAGTTCCTACTAACCTCCTCATAAAAACTAATTAGATTGGTCTGACACGACCTTTCCTTCATAAATCCATGTTGACTGCTACCTATGATCCTGTTCAAATAGACATATTCTTGTATTCTGTCCCTTATTAACCCTTCTAAAAGCTTCCCAACTACAGAAGTGAGGCTCACTGGTCTATAATTCCCCGGATTTGCTCTAGATCCCTTCCTAAATATAGGTATCACCTCTGCTTTTCTCCAGTCATCTGTTAGAGACCCTGTAGTGAGTGAGTCTTGAAAGATTAGATATAATGGTTTGGCTTACAGAACCCAGCTCCCTCAGTACCCTTGGATGTATTCCATCAGGACCTGGGGCTTTATTAACATTTATTTTCTCCAACCTCTTTTGTATTTCTTCCTGCGTTAACCAATTATTTAGTGATTTCAGGGACCTCCTATCTGAAGGGCTATGGTGTGCCCCACAGCCTGTCTAACAGCCGTAAGTTCAACGTGAAGCCTGTAATGGCTGTGGGCTTGAAATTTGGCTGAGTTACGTTGCTATTAAATTAGAATGGGCTGCGAGCTATGGGTTTGAGACGCAAATCGTAGCTTGTTAGTAGAACATTGGATTTCCGGCTTTGAGGACGATCAATTAGTGTAGATCGTACTTACAAGTTTAGACGGAGCCAATGGAGAAAGATATTGTAAGCGTTACGTCACTGAAAAAGGGGAGGTCATTTTTCAAAGTCCTACGGGCTAAAATTACAGTTTGCGATCAGACCCACATTCCAGATGTAATGCAAAAGTGATAAAGCCCTAAATATGATATTCTATCACATGCGAGTTACAATATGTGTATCAACACATTGATTGCCGGGATCGATATAACACGAAATATAAACATGAAATAAAGTATTTTTTTACGTCACTTTCCCTTTTAATAAATGTACAGTAGTGTGTTTTTATTTACATTACAAGTGCTATGTATTGGACTTTACCCCCTTGCGGGTCCTCTCAAGCTCTCGTAGGGCTTTGGGCTCCATTTGCGTGTTGCGGGCTAGCTCTCGGGTGACTTTGTGCAATTTAAGAGCTGAATTGAACAAGTAGCGGTTACGGGCTTGACAGTTAAAAGGTTTTGCGGAATGCAAAGTTCAGCGTCCAGGTCCCGTTGGCATTTTTCGGCTGCCCTGCGGCTTTCCCCGCAAGTCATCTGCGGGGAGGTTTAAGAGGACAATTTAATAGCTCAAAGTCATGCAAGCTACGATACAAGCTACGATTTTCAAAAACGGAGCAATTTAATGAGGCCTTTAAATGCCCTACAATAAGGTGGAATAATATCCTAAAGACATAGACTAATCCAAAATGCAATGCCAAACTAAGAATGTATCAATGTACTTAAAAACACTTATTCACACAGCTAAAAACAACTTTAGCCTTGTATTAACCACATTGGGATCAGGTAAATAAACTGCCGGCAGCATGTGGGGCACACCATAGCCCTTCAGATAGGAGGTCTCTGAAATGGGTTGTTGTTGCATAGACTTCTTTTTCAAGGTGCCCCCTTCCTCCTTCCCCTTCCTCCATCCTCATTCCTCCTTCCCCCTTCCTCCTTTCTCCCTCTCGCCTCTTCTCTGTAGCCTCCAATCAGCTCCTGCTGCTGATCGGAGCCTCGCTGTGCTCTTTATGCCTATCTCTGGAACCGGCATATGCTAATGACGTGACTTCACAAGCGCGTCACGTCATTAGCATATGCTGGTTCCAGAGAAAGGCATAAGACACGTTGCAGCAGCAGGAACTGATTGGAGGCTACAAAGAAGAGGTGAGAGGGGGGAAGGAGGGAGGATAAGAAGGGAAGAAGAGGGAGGAAGATGAGGGGAAAGAGGAGGATGAGGGGAGGAAGAGGAGGATTAGGGGAAAGAAGAGGGGAAGAGGAGGATGAGGGGAGCTGGGTGAGAGGGGGAGAAGGGTGAGAGAGGAGGGGGGAAGAGGAGGGTGAGAGGGGAAGGGGGGGTGAAGGATGATGATGAAGGCGGGAAAGAGAAGGATGGGTGGAAGAGAGGGATGAGGGGGGAAGAGGAGGATGATGGGGAAGGGGGGAAGAGGAGGATGATGGGGAAAGGGGTAGGAGGAGGATGGAGGGAAGAGGGGGATGAGGGGAAATAGTGGGGTAAGGGGGGAAGAGGAGGATGGGGGGGAAGAGGAGGATGAGGGGGAAAGGTGGAGGATGAAGGGGGAGAAGGATAAGGACGGCTTGGGGCTCGTAATATCTGTTTTTGTTGACACTATTTTCCACATAAACAGATAGTTTATATTTTTTCTTTGAAATAAATATTCAAAAACATTTAACCTACTGATGCCTCAATTAATGTAATTTTATTGGTATCTATTCTTATTTTTGAAATGTATCAGTAGCTGCTGCATTTTCCACCCTAGGCTTTTACTCGAGTCAATACGTTTTCCCAGTTTATGTGGTAAAATCAGGTGCCTTGGCTTATATTCGGGTTGGCTTATACTCGCGTATATACGGTATATATATATCACATATATAGTTACATAGTTACATAGTATTTAAGGTGGAAAAAAGACTTTCAGTCCATCAAGTTCAACCTTTTAAGATCTCCTCTGATCTGCAATATGAGGATTAACTATTAATTCATTAGTTGGTAATTAATTATTAATCAATTATTATTATTATTTTTTTTTAAATTATTAATTAGTCCAGAGGAAGGAAAATAGAAAAAAAACACAAGCAAGACTTAGCCAATTGTCTCAAAGGGAAATGTAAACAATTTGGATCAATACTGTCTCTCTAATTATCCATGATAACCCTGAATTCCCTTTTTAATTCAAAATAAATCTAGTCCCCTTTTAAAGTTATCTATCGAATCCGCTGTCACCACCTCCTCTGGTAGAGAATTCCACAGATTAACCACCCTTACTGTGAAGAACCCTTTTCTTTATTTGAGGTGGAATCTTTTTACTTCTAACCTCAAGGGATGTCCTCTTGTCAGTTGAAAACCTCTTGGCACAAAAAGCTCCCCTGACAAATCTTTATACTGACCCTGGATGTATTTATATAAGGTAATCATATCTCCTCTTAGACGCCTTTTTTCTAGAGAAAATAAGTTTAATTTGGTTAGTCTTTCTTCATAACTTAGCCTCTCCATTCCCCTTATTAGTTTTGTTGCCCTTCTCTGTACCTTTTCCAGCTCTAAATTGTCCTTTTTATGAAGTGGTGCCCAAAATTGTACTCCATATTCCAAATGAGGGCATACTAGAGATTTGTATAGTGGCAGAATTATATTTGCTTCCCTGGCTTCTATACCCTTCTTAATACATGCTAATATTTTATTTGCCTTTGCAGCTGCTGCTTGGCTTTGAGCACTGTTACCTAGGTGGTTGTCCACAAGCACTCCCAAATCCCTTTCAATATCTGATACACCTAGATTTGCTCCATTAAGATTATAAATTGCATGGCTATTTTTCCTTCCCAGATGCATAACCTTACATTTATTCGTATTAAATCTCATCTGCCATTTAGATGCCCATTCCTCAATTTTATGTAAATCCCTTTGGAGGGAAAGCACATCATTATCTGATTTAATTACCTGGCACAACTTTGTGTCATCAGCAAAAATGGAGACCCCACACTCCAATCCGACCTCTAAGTCATTAATAAATATGTTAAAAAGGAGAGGACCTAATACTGAACCCTAAGGAACCCCACTTACCAATCGGAGTATGTTCCATTTACAACAACCCTTTGCTTCCTGTCTTTTAGCCAGCTCTCAATCCATGAGCAGATATTTACTGCAATTCCTATATCCCTTAGTTTGCCCAATAGTCTCCCATGTGGCACTGTATCAAAAGCTTTTGCAAAATCCAAAAAGACTACATCCACTGAGTTGCCTTGATCCAGGTTCCTACTAACCTCCTCATAGAAACTAATTAGATTTGTTTGACATGACCTATCCCTTATAAATCCATGTTGACTCCTACTTATAATCCTGTTCAAATAGACATATTCTTGTATATTATCCCTTATTAACCCTTCTAAAAGCTTCCCCACTACAGAAGTGAGGCTCACTGGTCTATATTTCCCCAGATTTGCTCTTGCTCCCTTCTTAAATATAGGTATCACATCAGCTTTTCTCCAGTCATCTGGTAGAGACCCTGTGTTGAGTGAATCTTGAAAAATTAAATATAATGGTTTGGCTATTACAGAACCCAGTTCCCTTAGTACCCTTGGATGTATTCCATCAGGACCCGGGGCTTTATTAACATTTATTTTTTCCAACCTCTTTTGGATTACTTCCTGTGTTAACCAATTATTTGGCAAAGGTAGTGTAGCCCCATTATGTTGCAGTGTCCCAACCACTTGTACATCCCTTGTGTATACCGAAGAAAAAAAACTATTTAGCTCATCTGCTTTTTCCTGGTCTCTAATTTTCAGACAGCCTGTTTCACATTCTAATGTTCCTATAGCTTCCTTCCTCGCCTTCTTCCCGTTAATATACTTAAAAAATATTTTAGGGTTAGTCTTACTCTCTTTTGCAATACATTTTTCATTTTCTATTTTAGCCAGTCTAATCGTGCTTTTGTAAGCCTTGTTGATTTCCTTGTATTCCCGTAAAGCAGTCTCTGTCCCCTCTTGTTTGTATAATTTAAATGCCTGTTTTTACTCCGTATCTTGATCTTTAAATCATTGTTAAGCCACATTGGATGGAATTTACTAGTCTATACTTTGTATTGCTGCCCTTAGACCGTTAAAATCCGCCCTTTTAAAATTAAAAGTTTTTGTTGGCCCCTTTAAATTTTGTTTTTTTAATTCAATCTCAAATGAGACTGTGTTGTGATCACTGTTTCCCAAAGGTTGCCCTATTTCAACATTTGATACTATATCAATATTATTTGTGAGGAGTAAATCTAAGATAGCTTCATTTCTAGTAGGCTCCTGTATAACCTGGGCTAGATAATGATCCCTAAGTGTACTCAAGAACCTGCTCCCCTTAGCTGAACTGCTGGTCTCATTTATCCAGTTTATTCCAGGGTATTTAAAATCTCCCATTATTAGAACTTGCCCGTGCTTAGCTGCATTTCCAATCTGTAACAATAATTGTATTTCCTCCCTTTCAGCTATATTTGGGGGTTTATAGCATACTCCTACTAATATTCTTTTGGAATTTGCTGCTCCGCTATTTAACTCTACCCACAAACATTCAACTTTATCACTAGGTCCACCATAAATATCTTCTCTGACTATAGCCTTAAATTCAGGCTTAACATACAGACAAATCCCTCCTCCTCGTTTACCATTGCCTCTATCTTTCCTAAATAGGTTATAACCATCCAGATTAACAGTCCAGTCATGAGATTCATCCCACCACATTTCAGTAATGCCTATTAAATCCCATTTTTCATTAATTGCTAATAATTCTAACGCTCCCATTTTTCCTGGTAAGCTTCTGGCATTAGCAAGCATACACCTTATGTTATGAGTCTGTAGTTCTGAAGTGCCTGCCACTGTACTTGAATTACTTAGTACTACCTCCCTATTGACTATACTACCCCTCCCCCCATCTCCTCCCCTATGAGTTGTTAATTCATCCCTTATACCCTCTACACTTTCTACCCTATTACTTATATCTAGTCCCTCCCCCCCACCTACTAGTTTAAAAACTCCTCCAGCCTTTCTACCATCCTATCCCCTAGTACAAAAGCTCCCTCATCATTAAGGTGCAATCCATCCCTACTGTAGAGATTGTACCGAAGTGAGAAGTCAGCCCAGTGCTCTAAAAAGCCAAACCCCTCTTTAGTGCACCACATCTTTAGCCATGCATCAACCTCCCTAATCTCCTTCTGCCTCCCTGGGCTAGTTGTGAGCATACGAGTTGTTGCTAACGCTTGCGAAGCGAGGGACGCCGTTCCCCGCAAATGCGGATCCTCGCGAAGCGAGGGGCAGCATTTGCGGTGGCGGACGATCCAACGTCGGCTGTGTTGTTAACACACGCATGCGTATTGCGTTCTAACGGCACTTGAAAGTTTATAAATACTGCCTACTTTCCAGAAAATTCGACATTTCTACTCAGGTGATGAATGGAGTGACTGGATAGTTAACTATTGGACAAACGTTATATTTATAATGATGAGCTTTCGAGAGGCTTAACCTCCCTTTATCAAGTCTCAAGCAATACTAACATGAGATGGAACCCTCAGTTTGAATAATAACAGCAGATGCAGATAGAGTGGAAACAGCATCTGACATAATCAGGTAAATACATATATGGGGAATAAACACAACATAGCAAAGGAAACATATATACACATATTATCATATATATAGTTGTGAGCATGCGAGTTGTTGCTAACGCTTGTGGGCTCGCGAAGCGAGGGCGAGGGCCTCAGTTGCTGGCATGGAGCAGCGAAGTCGCTCCATGCCAGCAACTGCGACCCTCGCAAACTTAACGTCGCAACGCAAACAACACGACACACCAATTACGACCCTTGCAAACTTTTACTAGCAACGCAAACAACATACAACACACGTTAGCACACATTACGACCTCGCAACACTCAGACGCAACTTGCGAACATTACAAAATTCAAAACACAATACATACACACAGCACATACATAAAAAACTTACCTACAGCAATAGGGAGCATCCAGGACCTCAAAAAAAAAGCTTACACCTTCATTTCACTCAAAATAAAAGAGTTTACACACTAAAAAATTTCAGAAGCGACAGAAAAAATGGCAAAACGAAAACGAGGCTACACACGCAAACACCATACGAGACACGTTAGCAGACATTACGACCTCGCAAAAATCGGACGCAACACGCCGACATACAAACATTTAAAACACAATAAATACACACAACACACACATAAAAACCTTACCTACAGCAAGAGGAATCATCCAGCACCTCAAAAAAGCAAGTTACACCTTCATTTAAATAAAAATAACACACTTTAGACATTAATAAAATCGCTAAGCGAGAGAAAAAATGGCCGACGAACAAAACGAAAACGAGGCTACATCACTCTCAACACTCAAAACACCAAAACACACTCGCAAAACACCACAAGAAACTCGCAAAACACCACGAAGCACCTACGGATAATCCGCAAAGACGCATACCAGAGATAACCAGCCATTTTACGCCAATGCGGAAGTACACCACTACGCTAACGGTTTCGTCACGCGCACGCAGAGTATTACACTGCACACATTCAGCACGCTTACACAGCAGCTCCACACCACTAATGCTGCAGCAACATCAAAACACAATGCAGCTCTTCAACACAATGCTTCACAATAGGTAAAGTATATTCATTTATTAATGTATTATATATTTAATTATTACACACCAAACAGCATTAGCTCACTTACGATTTCATTGCCGTCATTTTTTGACGGGCAATTCGCTAGTATACACATATACATCAATATACACATGAAAAAGCAGTGCACTGTAGTCCACAGTGATATCTTCCCTGTTTAACAGACACCTCACTAAGGGCCTCATTCTATTAACGGCCGTAGGAGATGCAGGGCCGCAAGGACCGGCCGCAAGCTATTCGGCTATTCTATTCCCTTCCGGCCGGGGATTCCGGCAGGCTTGCGGCCGGTGCCTTGCTATCCCTTGCGGCCGCTCGCGCCGGAGGAAAGCCTTTGATCTTAAACGGCCGCAAGAGTTTCGGCCGCAAGAAAGCCCCGGTTGCTACTCGGCAAGGCTAAAACTTGCACCAAAAAGGTCCAGCAGGCACACAAATAAGCACATAATAAAGCCATCCTGCACTCTGAGGAGACTATAAAGTGATTGTAGGTGTTAGCATTCATAGCACAACATTCCCCTACACTCAAATCCGTAATTTTTGTATTTTTAAATTCTTGTCAAATATCCTTGGAGCACCTCAGACCCGCAAAGGCTGCGGGATTAGCCTCCGTCAAGTCCGTAAATGGGTAAAATAGACCTACGGGTCGTAAAGGGCTTACTTACAAGTCGTAGCATAGAAAAGCCATCCTGTACTTTTATTAAAAGTGAACGTGATGTTTGGTTTTAGAATTAATATCTTAACATTCCCCTACTCTCAAATCAGCAAATAAAGATATTTAACTTCATCTATCATGCAAGCCCGCACGGGTTTGAATAACAAGCTACGGGCTTGGAGGGCAATCATCCGCCAAACCCGTACGTGCTTCACTAAGAAGCTACGGACAAAACTCTCAAGCCCGTAATCCTGAAATCAAACCTGAAATCAATTAACCAATAGGAAGATGACAATCAAGGGCACAAATAGTTTAAAAGGGAGGGAAATTCGTAAATCTGTGACTGTGTTGTATGCTGTGCAAGTGGACACACAGGTCTTGGAGTTGGAGGTTTTGTGAGAGCAAGAGAGAGAGAGGAGGAGAGATGGAGGGAGATGGCAGTGAAGGTCATGGAGGAAATCTCAACACCGAGGAAATCGAAACGCTTGTTAGAGGAGTTCAAGCCCACCACTCCATCCTAACCGGTGGGAGCGAAGTGAGGCCCAGGCAAAGGACAGATGCCTGGAGGGCAATCGTGGCTGAGGTCTCCTCGCTGGGGTATGCGAATCGTACCTGGCAGTCTGTCCAGCACCGGTACCAAGACTGCCGCATTGATATCAAAAAGAAGATGGCGAATGAGGCCAATGCGGCACGTGGAACCGGTGGTGGTATGCCAGAAACCTTTACATACCCCGGTTGGGAGGCCACAGTCCGCGACATGATCCAGCCAGCGTCAGTCGTGGGCCTCCTTGGCCTGGTGGACACGGGGCGGTCACAAAGCCTGCAATGTGAGTACCATGTACACCTTAACACCCTCATATGTACGCACATCTACCCCACACAGATAGATAACTGACGTTGAGATGCACTGTAAGATATCTGGTTGTGACTACAGATATATGAGGCCGCAAAAATCATGTAAATCCAGTGTAAAGAAATATACTCGTCAGAATTGATGTTACTGTTATCTTTGCTGTTGGTTCCCAGCGCATATAAAGCATACATGCCAACTCCATTGCAATTGTTTGTTTATTGTCATGAGTTCCCCTGTCACACTCTACTCCATGTTAAACTGGCCCATCCATAGCTGTTTGGCTTAACACTCCTACTGCTTAGAATTCATGTACATTTTGAAACTAGGTATAGCGTATCCTGTTTTATGTGGGCATTTCAGTATGTGCTGGAAGAGTGCCGCCGCCGACTCTAGGGATGCGGCTGCGCTTGCGTCCCCATGTAGCCGTCAAAAATATTTGGTACACCCAAAGCCCCTAACCCTCTAACCCTAACCCCCTAAACCCCACTTTCTAACTCTAACCCATACCCCCTAACTGTAGCCATAACCCAAAACCCATAACCACTTACCTAACATGCTGGGCTGGCGTAGCTAGAGTCGTTGGCGGTGCACTTCCAGAGATGCGCACATACAACAGGATAGGTCCGGTCTAGCTGGTACATCCCCATGAGACTACATGTATGGATGTGCACACTGAAGCATATGCAGACTCTGATGGACTGCAAGTTTGTCTCGTGTAACAGCCTAATCTGGACCATGTTACATTAACATGTTAACTCACATTGCTGAGGATTGGTCACAGATTGGTCTGTCTCACACACTGTGTGATCAGGATGGCCGCATATAGCGGTGGTTTCTTGAATGAAGGGCTGATACCGGCTTGAAAGTGCAGCAAATAGGTTTATTTGAAGAAAGAAATAACAGCGGTAGCCGTAGCTCTGCTTAAAAAAACAATTACTTCTCCGCGAGGTGGGAGAATGCCACCTTGTGGCCAGGTTGTAGACAGTCCTTTACTTGGGTAGTGCCACCTTGTGGCCAGGAAATAAACAGTCTCTTTACTGGTGAGGGTCCCAGCGGGATTAGGTCGCCATCTTCAGCAACCTCTGGGACACCGCTCCACTCTGGGACACAGCTCCTCTCGCTCTGTGGGACACAGCTCCTCTCGCTCTGTGGGACACAGCTCCTCTCTCGCTCTGTGGGACACAGCTCCTCTCTCGCTCTGTGGGACACAGCTCCTCTCTCGCTCTGTGGGACACAGCTCCTCTCTCGCTCTGTGGGACACAGCTCCTCTCTCGCTCTGTGGGACACAGCTCCTCTCTCGCTCTGTGGGACACAGCTCCTCTCTCGCTCTCTGGGACACAGCTCCTCTCTCGCTCTCTGGGACACAGCTCCTCTCTCGCTCTCTGGGACACAGCTCTCCTCTCTGGGACACAGCTCTCCTCTCTGGGACACAGCTCTCCTCTCTGGGACACAGCGCTCCTCTCTGGGACACAGCGCTCCTCTCTGGGACACAGCGCTCCTCTTTGGGACACAGCGCTCCTCTCTGGGACACAGCGCTCCTCTCTGGGACACGGTTGCGGGTAACGCATAGGGCCCGCCCGTCTCTCCCGTATGCTTCACCCCAGGGACCCTTGCATACACAAACTCACTTGTATTAACTTCTCTTTATCTTCACTTCTTCCCTGGGGCATAATACTTCAGCAACAACCGTGCCTAGGCCTTTAAGGCAAACTCTGCCTGGGATTCCTCACTAATCCCCTTCACTTACGTGGCTTCCTTGTGACTTCACCTTCTGAGTCTGAAGTCAATCTTCCAGCTCACACGACTTGCTGTAGTCCCCGTTCTCCCAGTAACAGTCACTTGGCGATCCTTTACAGGGTAGTTCACAACTTCACTGTATTTCCACACCAGATCACCTTCCACTCTGTGCTTGCTTCTCTCAGCAGCACAGCTGCCCAGGGCCTAGTCAGCCCCACCCCACCTTTCCATGTCTGCTTTCCAGTCTTTTAAAGGGGAGTTGCAACAAATAGGAGTTCTTCAGAAGTTTTAACTCCTTCACTCCTGACAAGAACTCACACTCCACTTGCTTGTCATCACTTCCAAGGAGCAAACGATCACACCCCCCCCCCCCCCCCTCAGCTCAACAACATGGCGTTGGGCGACATGCCGAGAGGCCGGACATCCGGTAGGGTCGCTCACCACTCAAGAACTCCTCGCTCTGTGCCGTCCGCATTGAGGTAGCAGGCTGCGATCGTGGCCGCCTGTAAATCCATCTTCTCATTTCCTTACTGGTCTGTTGGCCTCCTTCATGTGTGTCGCCTTTATCAGGAAAGAGTGAATCTCTCAACTTTGTAGCGCTGTCCTCGAACAGCCTTGCTTTAAGAATTGGGAGCTTTTCAACTGGTTTTCTCTGAATTATCTCATCAGTTGTTTCAGCAGACCCAATGACAGATACCACATCTGCCCTTAGCTCCTCCTGTCCATCTGCCGTCGTCCCTTTACGGACGATATTTAGGTTAACTTTCCTCTCAATCACAGGCTTGGCTTTATGCAGGGAGTGCTTCAGAAAACGCTCTTTCCAAACTTCTAGTTCTTTATTTTGCTTATGTTCATCCAACTTAACAAATGAGCCATCATCGGGGCACCAACAGGGCTTTTCCAGCTTGGAAAGCTTTGCTTTATGTTGTTTTGGTACCGGATATTTAGAGGTCTCCTCAACAGTCTGAGAATCCAGTAGGGGCACAGGGATTTCCTGCTGGATTTCACAAGTAGGATCTACATCTTCACTTACAGGCCTCGGAATGGACTCTGGCTTATCCACCTGGTCCTCCGAATCCACTGTGTGCCAAGCCCTGGGTGGCTCATCAGAACTCTTGGCAGGCTCACTTCCTCCAACTTTAGTTCCTTCTAATACCTCGCCCGTACAAGCCTGTGATGCTTGGGTGGAATTATTTGCATTCCCTTTAGATTTTTCTGCTGGAGCAGAGTCTCTTGTTTTGACTTCTTTTTTATCACTCATGACCAACTTGCGTTCCAAACTGCATGGCTGATACTTTGTTGATTTAATAAGCTTCAAGTCATTCCCTTCGCAAGGTGGCCTTGGCCGACGCTTGAAGAAATCATGAATGCTTTCTGCAGGCAGTTCCTTTGCTGCCTCCTCCATCAGATATGTAAATTCTTCTTCTTTACCATCAGCAGGGATGATTTCAGGGAGTTTTTCGTCAACTGGTGGCACATTTTCCGTTGTGCCAATAATTTCAAAGCCCACAGTATTCGTTTCCATAATGTCTACTACATGATGTACAGTTTCTGCTTCTACAGACAGCTTTGTACTTTCTGCCACTGCTTGAAGGATGTGAACAACAGGCTTCTGTTGTTCTTCCACCCTCTTTGCCTTGTCGCTTTCCTCTGGCACAGGTGTAGCTTCATCTGTTGTTGCAGGTGACTCTTCTAATTGGGGAACCGCCGACAACATTTCAGTGGTCTCTTCAGCACACAAGATTTCGATTGCCTCCTCCAGAGCTGGTAATGCTCCGGAAGTTAACTCTACCTCATGGGTTAGAACATTCTCAGTTTCAAATTTATTTTTGTTTGTAGACAACTGAAGTTCCTTTGCTTGCTTAGCCGCATCAAACTCAACCAGCGGAACTACGGTTGGTTCATCAGAGTCGTCATCAAATCCTTCTGCCTGTGCAGCTTGTCCAGCTTCCTTAAGTGGCGTGTGCTCCAGTTTTGATACAGGAACAGTCTTTTCTAAGGTGTTCACATCGGACACTGGCCTAGCAACACTTTCTAGCTGGTCTCCATTAGACGCCTCTTTGTCACTTTCCCCACTGTCTAAGGTCAACCGTTGTATTCGTCGGGGCTTCTGTCGAAATTTAGAGATGTTCTCCTCTTTATCACTGTGCGGCCGCTCCCACACCACTGAATAGTTCAGCTTAGGCTTTGGGGGACATTTCCTCCGCTCCCAAATAGACATCAATTTCTCATTCCTGTAGGACACTCGGTAGTCCTCGAACATAGGCTTCCTCCGCCAATCCGGGATATACTCTGGCCTCATTTTATCATGGGCTTGTCTTTGGAGCCTTAAAAAACACTGTTTCTCCTCCTCTAAGGCCATTCTATCTGCACTAGCAGGCTCTTTTGTTCTCTCAGCGACCTCTTTGGGGCTCTCAGCGACCTCTTTGGGGCTCTCAGCGACCTCTTTGGCTGGATCGGCCGTCTCTGCGGGCTCTCTCTCCGTCTCTGCGGGCTCTCTCTCCGACTCTGCGGGCACTCTCTCCGACTCTGCGGGCACTCTCTCCGACTCTGCGGGCACTCTCTCCGACTCTGCGGGCACTCTCTCCGACTCTGCGGGCACTCTCTCCGACTCTGCGGGCACTCTCTCTTTCTTCTTGTTTACTACTAGGTCAGGTTTGGTTGGCCTTCCCTTAACAGGGAAACTGTATCTTAGACTTGGCCCGACAAGTATGTCTCTTGGGTAGCGATACGCTTGTCTGGCAAAAAAATTCCAGGGGTGCGCTCTCTGTACTTTCTTTACTCCTATACGGTCAAGGATTTCCTCTTTCAGGGTGCCATAATTGGTTGCCATTTCTTCAGGCAAAACCCCATACGCTTCCTGTGCTTCTCCACACAGATAGGGACCCAGGACTGAGGCCAACCTTCCCTGGTAGCAATCCTCTCAAAATTCAGGAGGTAGGTTTCTACATCATCCTGAGCGGTCATTTTCTTTAGAAAGCAATTAGGGTTCCTTACCCTGCTTGATTTTGAATCCACATTGTTTTCTGTAGATCTCAGTCGCTGCAGCTGCACTTTCTGTGCTTCTAGAGACTCTCTCATTTGGACCCTGTCGACTTCCATTTGTCTCTGCCATTTCTCTGTGGCCTCTCTAAATCTTGCAGTAACCTCTCCAAAACCTTTATCTTCCTCTTTTGCGGCTTGGATGCTATGCTCTGCAATCATTTCTCTCTTTTCTGACTGGCTCTGACCAAGCTTAGCAGCCAGCACTCTGTTCAACTCGGCTT
This sequence comes from Discoglossus pictus, assembly GCA_027410445.1. NCBI lineage: Eukaryota > Metazoa > Chordata > Amphibia > Anura > Alytidae > Discoglossus > Discoglossus pictus. Next base: position 76,474,093 of record CM050170.1, on the reverse strand, counting down.
GCTGTTTGTTCAACCCCCGCTGGGCTTCTATAAAAGCTTTAAAGGCCTCCTCCATATTTATGCTGTACGGTGGGCTGTCTTCTTCATCACAGACATTTTTCAATCCCACAAATGACACCAGTGTGATCAGGATGGCCGCATATAGCGGTGGTTTCTTGAATGAAGGGCTGATACCGGCTTGAAAGTGCAGCAAATAGGTTTATTTGAAGAAAGAAATAACAGCGGTAGCCGTAGCTCTGCTTAAAAAAAACAATTACTTCTCCGCGAGGTGGGAGAATGCCACCTTGTGGCCAGGTTGTAGACAGTCCTTTACTTGGGTAGTGCCACCTTGTGGCCAGGAAATAAACAGTCTCTTTACTGGTGAGGGTCCCAGCGGGATTAGGTCGCCATCTTCAGCAACCTCTGGGACACCGCTCCACTCTGGGACACAGCTCCTCTCGCTCTGTGGGACACAGCTCCTCTCTCGCTCTGTGGGACACAGCTCCTCTCTCGCTCTGTGGGACACAGCTCCTCTCTCGCTCTGTGGGACACAGCTCCTCTCTCGCTCTGTGGGACACAGCTCCTCTCTCGCTCTGTGGGACACAGCTCCTCTCTCGCTCTGTGGGACACAGCTCCTCTCTCGCTCTCTGGGACACAGCTCCTCTCTCGCTCTGTGGGACACAGCTCCTCTCTCGCTCTGTGGGACACAGCTCCTCTCTCGCTCTCTGGGACACAGCTCCTCTCTCGCTCTGTGGGACACAGCTCTCCTCTCTGGGACACAGCTCTCCTCTCTGGGACACAGCGCTCCTCTCTGGGACACAGCGCTCCTCTCTGGGACACAGCGCTCCTCTCTGGGACACAGCGCTCCTCTTTGGGACACAGCGCTCCTCTCTGGGACACAGCGCTCCTCTCTGGGACACGGTTGCGGGTGAAGCATAGGGCCCGCCCGTCTCTCCCGTATGCTTCACCCCAGGGACCCTTGCATACACAAACTCACTTGTATTAACTTCTCTTTATCTTCACTTCTTCCCTGGGGCATAATACTTCAGCAACAACCGTGCCTAGGCCTTTAAGGCAAACTCTGCCTGGGATTCCTCACTAATCCCCTTCACTTACGTGGCTTCCTTGTGACTTCACCTCCTGAGTCTGAAGTCAATCTTCCAGCTCACACGACTTGCTGTAGTCCCCGTTCTCCCAGTAACAGTCACTTGGCGATCCTTTACAGGGTAGTTCACAACTTCACTGTATTTCCACACCAGATCACCTTCCACTCTGTGCTTGCTTCTCTCAGCAGCACAGCTGCCCAGGGCCTAGTCAGCCCCACCCCACCTTTCCATGTCTGCTTTCCAGTCTTTTAAAGGGGAGTTGCTCCAATTAGGAGTTCTTCAGAAGTTTTAACTCCTTCACTTCTGACAAGAACTCACACTCCACTTGCTTGTCATCACTTCCAAGGAGCAAACAATCACAACTGGTCAACAGATTCAGATGAGCAAGTGTCCTAATTAACTGCAGTTGGCACACCGCACCAGCATTACATATAGTCATATGAGCCATGGGCCCTTTCCTGTTATCTGACCGTGACTGCTGGTAGCAGCAGTGAGCAGCCTCTACATGTCACAGCATTTTCCTGGAGATTATATAATCAGGCAGATTTAGTGGGTTATGGTGGTGTTAAGGTAAGGGTTTCGGATTAGTGTGAGGGCTAGTGCTTTTGGGCTTGTGTGTAAGGTGAACATGATGTATATAACAGCGGCAGCGCCATCTATCAGCCCCTTGGTCCAACTGCTGCTGCCAGCAGTCGCTGTCACATAACAGGAAAGATCCCAGCCAGGATCCACAATACTAATGATGCAGATCAATTTTGATTTGCGTCAAACATTCACAGCCAATTACAAGTCACTCTGATCTCAGAGATATGGAAACAACAATACTCAAATCCAAATCTTGTCTCATTTCAGTACCAGCCAGGCGTCCCCTGCCTCCTCAGGTTCCTGCACCATGCGAAGATGCAGGACCACCTGCAGCAACACCACCTGCAGCAGGACCGTCATCCGAAAGTCCACCTGGGCCATCCACAAGATGCCACCAATTGGCTCCAGCAGTGGCCCCTCCGGCCAGGATAATGGCGCCTGGCTCCTAGCCAATGTGGGCTGGACAAATGTGGGGACACCCAATGTGGTCCCATCCCAGTTGGGCCCACAGTCTGGATCCCCAAGAAATGATGCCCTGGAGCATGGGCCCCCGGCAGGGCATGTGGCTCCGGCAGGCTACTCTGGCCACTCCGGCCCCGCAGGCCCCACAGGCGACTCTGGCCACTCCGGCCCCGCAGGCCCAGCAGGCGACTCTGGCCACTCCGGCCCCGCAGGCGACTCTGGCCACTCCGGCCCTGCAGGCCCCGCAGGCGACTCTGGCCACTCTGGCCCCGCAGGCCCCGCAGGTGACTCTGGCCACTCCAGCCCCGCAGGCCCAGCAGGCGACTCTGGCCACTCCGGCCCCGCAGGCCCAGCAGGCGACTCTGGCCACTCCGGCCCCGCAGGCCCAGCAGGCGACTCTGGACACTCTGGCCCCACAGGCCCCGCAGGTGACTCTGGCCACTCCGGCCCCGCAGGCACAGCAGGCGACTCTGGCCACTCCGGCCCCACAGGCCCAGCAGGCGACTCTGGCCACTTCGGCCCCGCAGGCCACTCCGGTCAGGCAGGACACTCCACCCAGCCGTGCCTCCACCCAGAGGACACAGTGGTCTGGGTCCCCGCCAGTTAGTCCGGCGCTGTCAGTGGCCCAGTGCCATGATTTCCTCGCTCATCTCCAGCATGAGCGGGAGCAAAATCAACAGTTCATGCTGGAGATGAGACGGCACAATGACCGGATGTTTGAAAAGGTGAGGCGGCATAACCTTGTGATGGAGGAGTATGCCCGAAGGGCCGAAATGGCCCGAGAAGGCCATCCCCAAGACCGGGCTACCCCTTCAACCTCCCAGACCTTGCCCCCAGCATCCAGGCCAACCGAGGTCATGGCCGGCCTAGGAACCACACAAGCGAAAGCGGAAATAGGTGAGAACATGTTCATGTTGCATATAGAAGCAATTGATGTCCAAGATCTATTGACGTTGAGGTGTTGCAGTCAATGCGTATATTGTTCTAATTGATGTCTTGTTCTTATCTCTTTAGGTTCCAATCGACGGAATTTATGCCTCCAGTATTCTTTTTTTTTTCTATCATTTGCAAGCATAAGATTAAATATTATGTATTGCTCACATTATCATTGTTTGTTTTCGTTTGTACTGTACCATGATTGTTAAACACCACATGAATGCTACACACCAACGTTATTGGATTAGTACATACATCTTCCTTCAATATACCAGCCCTGTGTTAATGTAGGGTTGGGGTAACAGCCACTAGTGCAGCTGAGGGTGGAGGTAATATTCCTGAGTTTGATTCCAGTAACGGTGATGCATGATATTCGTGTTTCTGACACATGGAGATATTAATTCAGGGTAAATATCAAAAGTGAGTACACCCCTAAGTGAAATTGTCGATATTTTGTTGCGCCACCATTATTTTCCTGCACTGACTTAACCCTCATGGGGATGGAGTTCCCCAGAGTTTCACAGGTTGCCACTGGTGTCCTCTTCCACTCCTTCATGATGATATCATGGAGCTGGTGGATGTTAGAGACCTTGCACTCCCTGTAACGGAGTTGGAACACGCAGTCCAATATCTCCGCTGGTATACGGTACAATATCCAAGAAGCACTACAGTCTCACCATTCCCAACCTCCCATATTGGACGACACTCAATTGGGAGTCAAATGAATACTGACTTTATTTTGTTGTGCAGAAATATATATATACACATCTCTTCCCACAGGCAATACACACATCCCCCATAGTTGGCCACACAATACACATAGAGGGACAATAGGTGGGTCACACCTCCCGGAGGCTACCTGGCTACTTTGATACAATCAGACATTGCTTAGATCATCCTTCTTTGTTATGTCTGATAATGAAAACACTTTATACAATAGACTTCCTTATCCTATGAGGAGTCTCTGTAATAGGATTATCTATTATGCCAACGTCTGCAATAGTCTGGGCTAATATTCTGCAGAGCATAAACCAACATACATTCAGTATAACAGTATGATCATATTTTAACCATAACCATCAAACAGGGTAAAACAGTGATGGGTTCCGTTACACTCCCCACCTTCCATTTGAGGATGCCCCCACAGATGCTCAATAGGGTTTAGGTCCGGTGACCTACTTGGCCAGTCCATCAACTTTTGAACTTCAGCTTCTTTAGCCAGGCAGTGGTCGGCTTGGAGGTGTGTTTAAGGTCGTTATCATGTTGGAATACTGCCCTGCGGCCCGGTCTCCGAAGGGAGGGATCATGCTCTTTCTCAGTATGTCACAGTACATGTTGGCATTCATGGGTTCCCTCAAAGAACTGTAGCTCCTCAGTGCTGGCAGCATGCATGCAGGCCTAGACCAAACATATATGCATGTCTATATATGTTTTAGATAATATGTTGTGTGGATTCCCCCTATATGCATTTACCTAATGATGTCAGATGCTGCCTCTCCTCTCTCTGCATCACTGTTTAGGTTCAAAATGATGGGTTCATCTCATATCAATGTTTTTGTGTTCGTTGTGACTTATCCATTTATCTCCGGCACTGGAGAGCTACAGTTCATTGAGGAAACCATGAATGCAAACATTTACTGTGACATACTGAAGCAGAACATGATCCCCTCCCTTGGGAGACTGGGCCGCAGGGCAACATAATATAACGACCCTAAACACACCTCCAAGACGACACTGCCTTGCTAAAGAAGGTAAAGGTGATGGACTGGCCAAGCTTGTCGCCAGACCTAAACCATATTGAGCATCTGTGGGGCATCCTCAAACTGACGGTGGGGGAGAGCAAGGTCTCTAGCATCAACCAGCTCTGATGTATCATTAAGGAGTGGAAGAGGACTCCAGTGGCAACCTGGGAAGCTCGGGTGAACTCCCTGGCCATGAGGGTTAAGGCAGTTCTGGCAAATAATGGTGGCCACACATAATTGACATTTATTGTCAATTTGGACATTTCAAATTAGGGGTGTACTCACTTTTGTTGCCAATGGTTTAGACATTAATGGCTGTGTATTGAGTTATTGATGGGTCAGCAAACTTACTTTACATTGTAGCAGAGTGTCATTTCTTCAGTGTTGTCACATGAAAAGATATACTAAAATATTAACAACAATGTGACGGGTGTACTCACTTCTGTTAGATACTGTGGCCCTCATTCAATTGCAATTTGGCCAATGGAATAGGGCTCGAAATAAGCACATAACATATATTCGTGGAAAAATGTTTTAGTTAGTAAACATCTATCCAAAAGCAAGGATTTCACTAACTAAAATCTTTTGGAAACAATATATGTTCTGTGCTTAGTTTGAGCCCTATTCAATTGGCCAAATCACAATTGAATGAGGCCCTGTATGTTCACTATTAGGATGTGAGCCACATACGGACACCTGTCTCATTTGTCTGTTTCTGTGTCATATAGATTGTTAATACCAACCTTCCCTCATGGTTGAAATCAGTAATGCAAACACACTGTGAGAATTCTATTGACACCCCTAACTGATGGTGCAGAGCACAGATGTGGAGTCTGAAGGTCCTTTCATTGATGTTACGGAAATGCTATGGTATCAACATTGACGAGGCAGACACAAACAACATCTCTGATAAATCATATTTACTATTTACAGAAATTAACAAAGCAAGCTTGCCACAAAGCCACAGGTTGACTAATCAACACAGGTATGCAAAGGATCATGGTGGAGGGGGGTAGGATACAAAATCCAAGTAACACAGGGAAATAGGGATATGAGAGCAGAATGCAGGCAGGGAAAATTACATTGATATAGATGATCATGGGATGTACAGTGTATCAACCAACATTAGGCAATATAATAGATCTCATTATTGTTACTACATATTTATAACAGTCAATAAGGAAAGACCACAATAATCCAGAATAAGGTGATATACATATGGGGAGAGCAAAATGTATGCTTGTGTGTTAAACGGACACTCTGATGCAACATCAGAAGTATAAGTGCTCAATCAGTGAATGCTATGAGCCCATAACGTCAGTTCTCACGCAACAATAAGCAGCACATAGATAAGCTTGGTCAAAAAGATGGTGACCTGACCAGGACCATATCAGTCAGATGTTACTTATTGCAGAGAACTCACAACAAACCAGGCAATATCAAGGATAGTTTGTTCTCTGATTGAGCATCTATACTCACTGTTGTTGCATATGCATAACTGAAGATTAACGTAACCTCATTAACTGTTAAGTCCCAAGCCTGGATTTACTCTTCCCCATAAGCACAGGGAGGGTCACATCAGCACTGAAGAAAAGATCTGGAAGGGTTGGTGCTGCAGGCTTCACAACACAAGTAGAGGAGAGGATAGAATGTCTAAACCAATAGGTACATATTAATCTAGATAGACTGTGCTGTGGATATACCAGGAACATCAGCTGACAGATGTCACATCACATCTGCATTGTATATTGAAATTGTCTCGTGACACATATCGGCTATTCAGTCAAGGTCATCAGATATCAAACTGGATCCAACAAAGCAATGAAACGGACACATGCACATACATGAGGACATTGACATGGACATGGAATGTCAGGATGTTTATCGTCATGCCTTGTTCTAACCGGGATCTGGAATACAAACACACAAATAATATATTAGTGGAAACCTTACATATGCCATATGAGCAGTCACCAACAGATGTAGGTATGTCGGCACACATGTTATGCATTGGGATCTCGTACAAGCTAACCATCTGTCCGATGATAATGATGGCCCAGATTAATTTGTCCTGATGTGGGAATATTAGGATTAGTCTAATTCTCATTTATTTGTATTGTGCAAACAATATACAGTATGTAATATTGCCAACGCAAGAAAATGGAGGGCCCTGTTTTGAGCGTAAAGTCTGTTGATAACTGATTTCTTCCCAAAGGCCCCCACAAGATTCAAAAATCACCACTTCTAAGCTAAAGGTAATGGACATGGGGAAGAGTAGATAAGGAATAGCAAGGTTAATAAGTAAGTGAGAGATACATAGGAAGGAGGTTGTGTCAAGTAGAAAGATATGCATTAGTCGGAGAGGAAAGGGATCAGATGTAAAGTGCGATGCACTATTATGTAATAAGGTATCTGCCCCATGTGGACAGATAATGTAATCTGCAGATGGGACAGTCAGGAGACACATAGTTTAACCCCAGCTTGAGTAAGATTAGCTGATGGGCGAATAAAAGGAGAGAGGTGGGCATGAGAGTTGAAATGAAAATGTTGGAGACAAAAAGGGGAGAAGTAAAGAAGAGTCTGAGGAAAAGGCAGGGGATGTGAGGAAGAAGATAAGAGAAAACATAGTGTAAAGGGTTAATTGGGATAGTTAGCAGAAGTTGCTAATTGGTCATGTGTCGAAGACTTGTGTGACTCAATAAATTAAGGGTAAACAGGGGTGGGTGGGATGAGGAGAGAGACAGACAGACAGACAGACAGAGAGAGAGACAGAGAGACCAGTGCAGCCTGTAATAGAAATGGAAGGTCCCAACTATCACACATTGATACATGTTCGGACATCCACATGTGGTTCTCTACCTTGGATAGATCAAGTGGAGTATTCAACGAAGAGATCTGTTCCCCCAGGACACGTCTGCATGGTCCGATAAACATTTCGGACCGCTTCAGCAATACATAGGGGATGTCTTGGGGAAAAGAAAGTTAGGCCTACATTAATGGAGTTATTAGTCATTTCCTCTCATGCATACATGCACATGTTTCCCGCAAATACTCACTTACAATGTAGACGACATTGATGTAGTTGATGTTCTGTTGCTGTACAGGTCGTTTCCCATGTCTGTGTGGGTAAACAATGTGTTGACACACGGCAACAGTTCTGTAATGGCAATATGATGAGATGAGTCACACAATCCATATGATATATTGCACAATGATTCCTAGTTAACACATCCTTGATACTATTCCTGTTATCTGACTGAGAATGCTTTTACCAGCATTCGCTGACAAAGAACTGGAGAGATCCCCTCTTTGCATCCCATGAGGTACATTTATTATGGTTTACAATATGCTGGTATGTTCATATATCCAGATTGCTAGGAATTGCATTGACCTCCATGGGATGTGGAATAGCATGATCAGACAATGGGAACATTACTGTTCTGTGAAGATGTTTTCAAATACGATTGTGAGGCCTATATCCATTGACATTGTGGAATACATCAGACCATCCATTTAGCTTAGCTTCTTGAGGTTGGCAAATATCAATATATATGATGTGTATGGGAATGTGAGCATACTTACCATTAACGGATATCAGAGCAGGCTGTATTTGATCCAGTATTAAGAATGCGTCACGAGACATATGTTACATGACAAAGCTATCCTCTACTGTGTACTGTTGGATATTCTGTATGACAATGGGGAAGGAGAAAAGAGATGTATTAGTAACCATAATGAAGGTACATTATAGTTGGTTGTTATTAGTTTCAGACTTACATGGGAAGTACTCCCGAATGACGTGGGCACGTAGTTGTGACCCCTGAACGTTATCCTCACCAGGGGGAGGTACTGGACGCTCCGCCGGTTCAAGCGGAGCATCATCAATGTTACCCAGACAGTTTGCCTGTACTGCTATATTGTGCAGACAACAGCAGGCCATGATGATGTGACAAACCTTCACTGGTGTATACTGTAGTGCCCCGCCAGTGGAATGTAAACATCTGAAGCGCATCTTCAGGAAGCCAAAGGTGCGCTCTATTACATTCTGGGTTCTGGCATGGGCCGCATTGTACCTCTCCTCCCCCTCTGTGCGTGGATTGTTCACAGGGGTCAACAACCACGGCAAACACCTATATCCTGCATCACCTGAAGGAAACAAAAATGGGAGATGTAGATATGAATGTGAGGTTGTGCTGCTCGTAAAAGCATCTGTAAATATACACAATGATTAATGGGACGTTAGTTTAGGGATCTCTGGGTTGGAACTTCCTACTCCTATGACCAGGTCACATCTGGTTAGGCACAGCATCAAGCTACGATGCAATGGCTCAGTCGGCACACCTTCTTTATGGCGCACGGCAAATGAGCGCGGACAATACGGCGCTGCCAGAAGCCGGCGACAGCAGCGCACCGTTGGAAATTGTGTGCCAAAATGTGCGTCGATCAAAGAGCGCAAGTTGTAGAATCTATTGACTACCAAAACCAAAACCAAAAACCCTGTAACCCGAACCACTGAGACCCCATGCCTAACACTAACACTCATAATCCAAAGCCTTAGCCCAAAGACCCCTAACCCTAAAACCCCTAAGTCCACCCTTAAATCCTTATCTCAACTCCTGCGCGCAGATGTTGTGCGCGCTATTGAGGGACTCTATTTTGTCTGTTGGCGCATGCGTCGTTGCGCATTTTGCAGGCAACAATGGAATAGCATTACAGTGGAACATGATGTATATGTTAGGGGATTCTTTATGGGTACTCACCCAGTAGCCACCCAGGTGGAGCTTGTCCAGACTCAAAATAAAGATGGGTGGATGACTGACGCAGGATATGGGCATCATGAGTACTTCCCGGGAAGCCTGCAACCACATTTTGTATGCGCATGTCTGCATCACAAACAACCTGGACATTGATGGAATGATAGTGTTTGCGATTTCTGAACAGCGCTTCTTGCTCTCTAGGAGTTATCAATGCTACATGTGTACAATCTATAGCACAGAGCAGATTGGGGATACCTCCCATTCGAAAGAAATTCAAGATCTCTTTCCCAGTGTGGGGAAAACTGATGTATCTGGCAGCTTTCGGAACGATAGCATGGAGGAATGTGCTCAGGCACCTTGAAAGGCTTGCCTGAGACATTCCTCCTACTATGCTAGCAGTGTTCTGAAAACTACCAGATGATAGGATGTGTATGGCGGCTAACATTCGTGTCATGTCTGGGATGGCTCTATTGGTCCGTGAGGAAGGCTCCATGTCCTCCCTCAGGACCGCATAGAGCTCCTCCAGGCTGGCACGGGTTAGCCTAAAACGCTCATACACTTCCACATCAGTTAACCCCTCTAATGTGACTCTCTCCCTGTACACCCTGGGTGCACGAATCCTCCTGGCAGGCTCCTGGGCCTGCTCACCCCCCTGTGGGTCTGGCTGTGCAGGAGACCCCACTTCATGTGCCACACCCTCTAGGGGTCTCTCATCTGGCCCCCCCATCAGCTGATCACCCACATCAAGGTCCTCCTCCCTGTCTGCAGGTGCCCTCATATCCCCCTGTCCCTGTGCCACTGGAGCTCTCTCATCTAACTGACCCCCCACCATGACCCTAGGCATATCCTGTGATGAGCCACTTGCCTGGCTTGGTTCCGGACCACCATGGATTGCATCAGCACGCTCACCCACATTCACTCCCAGCCGCCCCTCTCTGTCACTCCTCAGCCACTCCTCAGTCGCACGCCTGACAGCCCGGCTGCACTCTGCAACATTCGAAACAAATATCCATTCCTACGACGCTGCGCTCTACTCACATACATATACACCGCAATCAGGTTGCTGCTATCCATGATGGTTCAGACTTGATAATTCATGGATGATGATGTGGTTATATAGCTTGCTAATTACCACAGATGTGATTATCCGGGTGTATTTCACAAATGGAAAAGCTCACTGGTGTATCTAAGCTTCATCATGTTATGAAGTTCCCTGATTATGGATTGGTTTAGCCATTTTAATTTGTAACCCCTAATATTCTGGCCCACATTTGAATTTGGGCCCATGCTACATGATCTATGTAATGTGGCATTGAAATATAGCCAATATTTGTGTTAAAAAAAGTAGTTGTGATAAGAGAGATGTAAATCAGATAATGTTGATATGTTTAAGGGACACATTCTAGCCTTTCTGAGTGCTAAAGGGTTAATATGGCCGCCATATTGAGGATGTACATGACAATAAAAATATATCTTTTATTAACATATTTGATCATTGGGGATTGTTTTTACAGTAATTTGAATGCCTTTTATTGCTTCCTTTATACTTTTAGGGCCCTTTCAGCCCGGTTTCATTCCAATGCCGTAAGTGCATCGTGTTCACTTCAACGGATGCGGCCTTAAATTAAATCTAGCCAGGCGCGAATCGCGGCCTTCAGAATGTAGGAAGGCCGTGACGTTTAGGCGCGCACGCAAGCTGGAAGGGGGACTGACTAGCCGCGCCCGGCACGAACCATCCAATAGCGGAATCACGCATCGCGCCACAGGTCGCACAGCCAATCACTTACGGGATAGACCATTTGATTGACAGTGGGAGTGAATAAATAGGAATGACACGCGCCCACGCCTCGACTGTGTTGCGATTTCGGACGAAGTAGCACGTGGTTCCCGGAGCTTGTTGGTTGAGAGGAGGTAAGTTGATTTATTATCAAGTCACGTTTTAAGTTCTTTTTACGGGAATCCGTTACTACATTTACGGATGACGATGTAAAGAAGTACAATTGTGTTTTTTTCTTGTTTATAGGTGTTGGTAGTGTTTTTGACTTTGGATCCGGCCCTTAGGAGTTTGGAGGGAGGTAAGTTGCATTGTACATGCGTTTCATTCTATCAAGCTGTCTTTTATTTGTATGTTTTGCCAATTTCTATATTTAATGAATACACTGGCGAGAAGTACAATTGTTTTTTTTGCTTGTTTATAGATGTTTGTAGTGTTTTTGACTTTGGATCCGGCCCTTAGGAGTTTGGAGGGAGGTAAGTTGCATTGTACATGCTTTTCATCCTATCAAGCTGTCTTTTATTTGTATGTTTTGCCAATTTCTATATTTAATGAATACACTGGCGAGAAGTACAATTGTGTTTTTTTCTTGTTTATAGGTGTTTGTAGTGTTTTGGACTTTGGATCCGGCCCTTAGGGGTTTGGAGAGAGGTAAGTTGCATTGTACATCCTTTTCATCCTATCAAGCTGTCTTTTATTTGTATGTTTTGCCAATTTCTATATTTACTGAATACACTGGCGAGAAGTACAATTGTGTTTTTTTTGTGTTGGCCTATAGGTTTGGAGAGTTTTTTGGTGTGGGGAGAGGAGTTTGGTGGAGAGAAGTAAGTTATTTAGTTTTTTATGTTTCGTATTATATCTGGATATCTCTCTCTCTCTCTCTCTCTCTCTCTCTCTCTCTTTCTCTCTCTCTCTCTCTCTATATATATATATATATATATATATATATATATATATATATATATCAAACTCAATCAAACTCAAACTCAATCAAACTCAAACTCAATCAAACTCAAACTCAATCAAACTCCAAATCAATCTCTCTCTCTCTCTCTCTCTCTCTCTCTCTATATATATATATATATATATATATATATATATATATATATAGAGAGAGAGAGAGAGAGAGAGAGAGAGAGATTGAGAGAGAGAGAGATTGAGAGAGAGAGAGATTGAGAGAGAGAGAGATTGAGAGAGAGAGAGAGAGAGAGAGAGATTGAGAGAGAGTGAGATTGAGAGAGAGAGATTGAGAGAGAGAGAGAGATTGATTGAGTTTGATTGAGTTTGATTTTGATTGAGTTGGAGTTTGATTGAGTTTGATTGAGATTTCTACACATATTTGTAATACACATAGGTGTTCCAAACTGCTTCTTCAATGGGGCTTGACAAGAACTTATTGTCAGCCTAGCCCAGCAGGACCATGTAGTTCCTACTACCTCTGGTACAGAAGATGGCTTCAGGATAGGTACCACTCCCAGCAATATGTGCAGAGTATAATGCAGATAGGATATTAGTGGCCTCAGACATAGCCGAATGCCTTGTATATATGCAAACTGTAACTGACCCTTCCACATTGTTTAGGAAAGTATTGATCTAGCGTGTTTCATCAGCGCCACTCAGGTCCAGAGTGAGAGGTGCTGTACACCCCTCCCACTGCTGTCACAGGCTCTGTCCACTTAAGGTTGATTACTGCAGTTAGTTACAACATTGATATCCAAGCAGAAATAGTGTTAGAGGCGATCAGAATGGGGGACGAGGGTGGAGCAGGCAAACCCACTAAAACATTTCTTTATTTCTCTTTCTTTTCTTTTCAGGTGGTGATGGAAGGAGAGGAGCAGAGGGGAGAGGAGTGGCAGGGAGTCCCGGGGCGTGGAGGTGGGGAAGAGGAGGGGAGGAGTGAGGAAGAGGTACTAGTTGAGGAGGGGGAGGTAGTAGAGGAGGAGGGAGGAGAGGAGGGAGGAGGAGGAGGGAGGAGAGGAGGAGGAGGGAGGAGAGGAGGAGGAGGAGGGAGGAGAGGAGGAAGGAGGAGAGGAGGAGGAGGGAGGAGAGGAGGAGGAGGGAGGAGGAGGAAGGGAGAGGAGGAGGAGGGAGTAGAGGAGGAGGGAGGAGAGGAGGAGAAGGAGGGAGGAGAGGAGGAGAAGGAGGTTGGAGAGGAGGGAAGGAGGAAGGAGGGAGGAGAGGAGAGTAAGGAGGGAGGAGAGTAAGGAGGGAGGAGAGGAGAGTAGGAGGGAGGAGAGTAGAGGAAGGAGGGAGGAGAGTAGAGGAAGGAAGGAGGAGAGTAGAGGAAGGAGGGAGGAGAGGAGGGAGGATGGAGAGGAGAGTAGGAGAAGGAAGGAGGAGGAGGGAGGAGAGGAGGGAGGAGGAGAGTGGAGAGGGTCCTCAACCCCAGTCTGGAGAGCATGAGGCTGGCGGCAGGTCCAGGGCCCACAATTATAGCCGGGAGGAGAACATGGTCCTCCTGGAGGCCATTCATGCCCGCCCCGTCCTCACCTCGGGGGGTAGGGAAGTCAAGGCTGGGTCCAGGGCTAATGCTTGGCAGCAGGTGGTCGATCTAGTAAATGGTGTGGCGGGCCGTGGACGAAGTCTGCGGTCCATAAAGCACCGTTTCGATGGTATCAGGGCCGTGGTGAAGAAGAAGATGGCGCAGGAGGCCGAGGGGCGGAGGGTCAAGTACCTGGGACATGAGGGGATTGCAAGGGCCATGCTTGCACCCTCCGACGCAGCTGGAGCTTCAGGCCCGGTGGAGCAGCAGGACCCAGCCTCCATGGCAGGTGAATATGACATACAGCAACATGCCACCACATGTGCATCACACACACTACACATGGACATGACACTGACATGTCAGCTCCATGAAATAACAAGGGATAGTTGGATGCATTTTTAAATTCATGAAGCTGACAAATCACTCTCATTCCTGGTCACCACAACAGTAATCAAGCAATAAAGCAGGTGTGTCCAAACTCGGTCCTGGTGGGCCACCTACATGCCTGGATTTGATAACCCTGCTGCGCACAGGTGAGTCAATCGCTTCTTCAGTCATCCTGATTGACTCACCTGTGCACAGAAAGGATATCTTCCAATCCAGGAAAGAGTTTGGACCCCCCTGTAATATAGAGTCCATGTATTGGTGTGCCCGTTCAGCCTATGCAGTTACAGACAGCAGCCGTAATACAGATAGCGTTGTGAGCCGAGAACCATCAAGAACAGAAACCTAAGAATAGATAACAGCTAGTATAAGATAGCTAATCAAAGTTGCAAAGAGGAGAATCATCCATATTCAAGGCTAGATGTCAGATAATTAGAAATGAACACATATCAATGCGCTAATCAACATACTAATGACATGTACCTTTCTTCTCTATCTCTCAGCATCCAGGAGGAGCTCTGGGTCCTGTGACCAGGCAGAGGATCTTCCAGCACAGGGGGAGGAGGAAGGAAGATCGGAGGGCCCTGGGTCAGAGGATGGGCTGGTCATTGAGCTCGCCAGCTCAACTGCCACAAGCCCTGGGACTATGCCCATCCTCCAAAGACTTGCTCTGGGGCCCTCCCGCCCAAGGGACAGCACCTCCTTCCCCACACAGTGTGCTGGCCTGGTCACCACCGGGCACATTGTCCCCCCTGGCTCCAGCTGTGGCCCTCCCGACTACACCTCACCAGGCCCACCCAGCGGTGTCGTCGCCGCAGAGCCAGGCTGTGCAGGTGGAGATGCTGGCCGTCATGAAGGAGCAGCTGGCAAGCTCCCAGAGGATAGAGGCCAGCATTCTGGAGTCTATGGCCAGCCAGCTCCGGATGGAGGCCAGCATCTCTGCCCTCCGGTCGCATATGACCCACAGCCTGGCCAGGCTGTCCAGAGAGGTGAGGAGGCACCACATGACCACCGAACACCTTCAGGTCAGGCTGCTCAGACAGGAGATGGTCCCCAGCCCAACATCAACGGGGATCTCCCAATCCCCCAGTCAAGAGCAGCCTGGCCCTTCCTCTCCTCCCATGTGTCCGCCACCACCAAGACCACCGCTGCCTGGCACCGACCGCCCCCCCCCCCCCCCCCCCATCACCACCAGAGGGGAGACGGAGGATGGGCACAGGTAATGTGGGTCCTGGGCCCAAGCAGAGGAGGACATAGGGCCTCATTCAATTGCAATGTGGCCGATTGCTAAGGGCTCAATTTGAGCACAGAGCATATTTTCTACAGATGTTTGTAGCTAGTGAACTTCTCTCCAAAAGCAAGGTCTTCACTAACTACAAACGTCTGTAACTAAATATATGCTCTGTGCTTATATAGAGCCCTTTTCAATCGGCCAAATCGCAATTGAATGACGCCCATAGGGTCTGCAGACATGTTTTAGCCTTCTCAACAGCACTCCTCAGTGACCATCAATTGGTGACAGGTTAAACAGAACACAAAGGGCCTCATTAAAATGTGATTTGGTCAATTGAATAGGGCTCTATATAAGCACATAGGATATATTTTTTTACAGAAGTTTTTAGTTAGTGAAGACCTGGCTTTTGCATAGAAGTTCCCTAACTAAAAACTTCCTTTCAAAAATATGCTGTGTGCTTATATAGAGCCCTATTCAATTTGTTACATAGCAATTTAATGAGGCTGTTAATTAGTAGTGTGACCAATACATTGTCACTAAGGAGTGCTGCAGGCCCTATGATGTTTTCAGGCCTTATTTCTTAGGTTTTGTCTTTTTTTGCTTCTTTCTTTTTTTTTTTTTTAGGTCCATGAAGGCATCTCCTGCATCTGCAAGCATTGTGGAGGAATTATGAGGTGTAGGGTTTTCCCAGTGCCTCTCAGGTAGACATGCCTTCAATGGCAGCCCCCTTAACATGTAGCTCCCACAATCTTACAGCTATCATATAGCCAGATATCTCCGACATGATTGTTGGTAGCTTAAATGTAGACTAATACCGCTATGGCGGTGGACTTGCAAAGTCTCACAATGGCATGTTAATAACAGCCAGCAATAATATATGCACTAATAAAGCATGTGATCCTGACCTCAATAGCAGTCTGAGAACAGATCTTTGGGTCTGATGTCAGTAATATTGAATCTGGCTGCTGACCTTTGTGTCCTCTCCATAATAATGGCTATTTGCCCATATTTCTGATTATCCACAGACCTAGCTAATAGTTAGTAATGCTTGCAGATGGTAATCAGGTGAGTTGGTATATTGGTACAGTATTTAGAACTGTACTGTACATACATCGTGATTCTAAATTGTTTTGGATCCTCCTCCGCATTTTTTGATTTGAACACTTATTTCAGATTTTTGTTTGGTCAACACACTGTATGTGTGAAACTGGATTGGATTACACAGTCCAAAGGTTGAATCATCTGTTTCATTGAGCAGATCTAGTTACAAGTTGTAAGTGCTATGCACATAAATGGTTTCTTCAGTTAAATGGAGAGATTTCTGGTTCCGGTTGCAGCATGTGACCCTGGTAGGTGCTATGCATCATGCTTATTCTAGACTATTAGATTGACCCCTGTAGGGGTCCCCTTTTTTCCAGCCTCTTGCTCTTCAAGGACCAGCCCACACCACACCCATGATATTAATGCAGTTTTGACCACTGCTGATTGTGGTCTGTCTATCAAATAAAGCTTTGTTATACTGTTATGTGAATGCACAATCTTGACCACTGCTGATTGTGGTCTGTCTATCAAATAAAGCTTTGTTATACTGTTATGTGAATGCACAATCTTGAGCACTGCTGATTGTGGTCTGTCTATCAAATAAAGCTTTGTTATACTGTTATGTGAATGCACAATCTTGACCACTGCTGATTGGGGTCTGTCGATCAAATAAAGCTTTGTTATACTGTTATGTGAATGCACAATCTTCACCACTGCTGATTGTGGTCTGTGTAAAAAATAAAGCTTTGTTAGACCTTTCTGACTGCGTCCATGTGTTATGAATATGTTTGGTTCTGTGAAATCCACATGCATTACATTAGTGTCACATTCCTATAAATGTAAACTGATGAGACATAGTTAACATGCAATAGATCAATACATCTAAAACTGTTGAGGAGTCAGAATAGCTTTAGATATCATATGATCCCAAATATCATATCTACTACTAATATAGGGTTAATACCCATGACAAGTCTGATTAGCGATACTGTGGAGTAGGAACATTCCCCTGAGGGCCTACATTGAATAGGACAGGTGACACTGGAGTGCTTGTCCAGTTCCTTCTCTAGTTGATTGGGATTAGTCTGACCTCTCTGATAAGACGTACCCCCCTACACTGGCCCTATGTAGTATAGCTCACAGCTTCATTGAAGTACACAAACCCCTTCACCCACATCACTTAGCATATGTATGAATACAGTTAGTTGCCCAATAATGAACATGCATTGGCTAAATATCCTTTGGTTATCATATGTTGTAATGGTCATGCACATGCCAATATGACAAACCATGCTGCAACATGCATAATATGATTGAAGCCACACTACCCAATTCAATAGCAAGAGTAAAACATGAGTCAGGTCATATGAACCCTTTGCCACGCACATGAGCTCTATTGTGATCCCTTAAACTCTATCTAATTGCATATACATCTCGCTCATCACATCTACATTTGGTAACACTATTATTTTGCAAATTACACCGCCACATGGCATATATCAAGTACAAACATTGTAATGTATGTTGTTCAGTTCTTCAGTTTTGTCTGACACTCTGTGACCCTATGAGCTGCAGCACATTCAGCTAGGTCTCTGCCTGTGCTGTTATCCACGGTTTGCATGCTAAATATACTGGTGTGGTTTGTCAGTTCCTTCTCAAGTGGATTGGACCTTGTCTGATCTCTCTGCTATGATGTGCCCACCTACAGTGGCCCTACATGTTATAGCTCACAGCTTCATTCAGGTACACAAGCCCCTTCACACCACTTAGCAATGCTGAAGGGGACCAGGGGAACATACACCACACATATCTACTCTGACCCATCAGGAAGGGCCGCAAGCACAAAGGGAGACAGTCCAGAGGCTCTGGGATCGACAGCAAACTCACCGCCATCAGGCATAATCTCTGCTACGCCCATCCTGGTTGGAGCCATGTGCCAGGTGTCTAGTTATTCCCATTTGGTGGACTTCCAAACTGTTCTGCTATTTATCAATTTACATGGGTGAGGGTTGCTAAGTGGTGGTGGTGGTGAAGCAGCTTGTGTACCTGAATGAAGCTGGTAGCTACTGTAGGTGGGCAGGTCATAGCAGAAAGATCAGACAAATCCCAATCCACTAGAGGAGGAACTGACAACCCACTCCAATCTCTTTGGCCTTCAAACTTTGGAGAACAGCACAGGCAGAGACCTAGCTGAATGTGCTGCAGTCCATAGGGTCACGGAGAGTCGGACACAACTGAAGAACTTAACCACATATAATTAAATATTCCCCTGGTACTTGATATATGCCAAGTGTCGGTCTGATTTGGCCACTATTTGTATTCTCTAATGTAGATGTGATGAGCGAGATGTGAAATTCTATCGTTGATCAACCATATAGCGTGCATCGAATGTGCGCTGTCATCTGTGCACCGACACATGCGCGCATCAACAACAGCAGGCCCGACAGGAGGCTAGCGGATCTAATGATTAGGATTAGGCTGTGGGGTGTAAGGGTTAGGATTAGGCTGCGGCTACAAGGGTTAGAAGGGTTTATGGCATTAGGTCATATCACTTGCGCCCTTTCATCGACGAGCACTAGTCAAAAATATTACAACTGCGCAATGATGTGGGACCGCTCATGTCAGCTACATGTTGTCAAAACACTTTTGCTGTGCGCGCCAATGTTAGGATGACATATTCTATAATAGGGCTGTTTTCGAGGCTACAATGGAACCTGTATGTGTGTTGACCAATCAAACATATGAGGAATATTAAACTAATTTGAACTATTGTTAATTTGGAGGCTGTAATGCTTGGGCCTCCATTTTAGGGTTACAGGCTTAAACCATGCAGACTGCAAAAAACGTAACAAAATGGATACCTTCAACCTCCAAGCACGTACGGCCTTTAAAAACGAGCTGCGGGCTTGGAGGACAGCCCGCACGTGCTTGAATAAGGAGCTACGGGCTTGATCATTGAAGTCCGTGGGACTTGTACGGATTTTAAAATCAAAGTACAATTTGGCGATGTGCAAGCTTGAGAATGTTTTGCTATTAATCCTCATGCCCCCCCATTATGTTCCCCATCATTTACAGTGCTTTGCAGTGCTGGATTGAATATATATTGGCTTGTACAATGCTTGGTTTGCGTCCCTCCATCTCCGAACCCGTACGGATTTTAACAAGGACGAGCCCGCGGGACTACGGGACGGAAAGTAATCCGTAAATAATATATCGGATTTGGGCTGATGTGCAAGCTTGAAAGGGTGTTGCTATTGATCCTCATGTCCTCATGGGAAAAAGCTTCCGGCCATTTGCATGATATGCGGCCGGCCCATAAGGGGATATCCTTGCGGCGCCGTATAATTGAATTGCAAGGTAAAGGTAGCTCTACACGGGGCCGTAAGACGGCCGCAAGGAATCGCAGCTTTGCGGCCGTTTTACGGCCGTTAATAGAATGAGGCCCTAAGAATGCTAAATCTGTATAGTATAAGAAGAAAAAAAAATCACATGAAATTCTGATAATGTGTTAGAAAGCCCAAGTCTATATTAAGTACTGTGTTTTTAGTGTTGAAGAATGTGATCATCTTTATTTCAAATGCTTTTCTCTCTTGGATGCTTTTACATTTTTCTCTGAGTATTTTGACTTTTAAGTTTTGGATGGAGTGATCATTCTGGCTAAAATGTTATGTTTTCTTATTGAATGCCTGTGTAAATTCATCCTTAAATGCATTTTTGGCCGGTTTCTCCAATGTAACAGCCTGTGTCACATAAAGTACATTTTATTATATAAACCACATTTGACGATGTTCATGAATATGATCCTTTAATGTTATAGGTTTTGTTGTTATGTGTGGCTCTATCATCATTACAAATGTGTTGGCATAATTTACAGGCACGTTTGTTACAAGGTTTAGTTCCATTTTTTGTATTCAGTTGTTCATTGGCCAACTTTCTGCTGACAAATGTTTGTTTCAGGTTTGGTGGTTGTTTAAATGCAAGGATGGGAGGTTTTGGGAATATATATTTTAATTTAGTATCTTCAATTAGTAATGGTTGTAAATCTGTGATTATTTTCCGAATTTTCTCTAAAATTGGATGGTATGTGGTCACTAGAGATATACGTGAAGTAGTTTCTTTTGTTTTGTAGTTTAATAGGTGTTCTCGAGGTATTGATGGCAGTTGATATTTTTTGGGTAATAATATGGGGTTTGTAACCTTTTTGTTTGAAAGATTCAGAAAGTGTTTTTAAATTTTTATCACGGTCTCCAGTGTTTGAGCAAATCCGATGGTATCTAATAGCTTGATTATGGATGATGGCTTGTTTGGTGTGGGAGGGATAGAAACTGGAGCTGTGTAGGCAATTACATCTGTCTGTAGGTTTCCTATATATAGATGAGTGGAGAGTGCCATTGGTGATGGATATAGTAGTGTCTAGAAAGTTTACCTGTTCTGTGGAGAAATCCATTTTAAGTTTTATAGATGAATGGAAGATGTTGCATGAATTATGAAAGTCTCTGAGTTTGCTTTCTCCTTCTGTCCAGATGAACAGATCATCTATGTAACGGTAGTATTTGTATGGTTTGTAAATGGATACAGATAAGAATGTTTCTTCTAGATTGGCCATAAATAGATTTGCGTATTGTGGAGCCATTTTGGTACCCATGGCAGTCCCCATCATCTGTAGGTAGGTATCTTGGTTAAAAGTAAAATAGTTGTGGGTAAGGATATATTCTATTAGTTTAACAATAATATCAGGGTTATATTTATTGTTTTGCTTGTTTGTTGTAAGAAACCTAAAGCATGCTTCAGTGCCATCTTTGTGTGGGATATTACTGTAAAGAGACTGTACATCCATGGTAACAAGTAGTGTGTTAGCAGGTAGCTTTTTAATCTGACTGAGTTTGTTGAGAAAGTCAGTGGTATCTTGTATAAAGCTACTGGTGTTACTGACTAATGGTTTAAGGATGTTTTCAACAAATCCAGATATCTGTTCAGTCAGTGTGTCCATACCTGTAACAATTGGTGTCCCTGGGTTGCGTGGTTGGTGGATTTTTGGCAGTAGATAGAAATGATTGGCGGGGATGAGTTGTTCTAATTCCTGATGTATATTTTTAGGGAATGTTTTGAGGAGTTTCTTAAGTTGAAGAGTATACTGTATATTTCTGTAGGGTCCTGGTTCAGTTTCCTGTAGTAGGTGTTGTCTGACAGTTGTCTGTTGGCTTCATTTATGTAGTCCTGAGTATTCATGATAACAACTGCCCCTCTTTTGTCTGTCCATTCTTCAACACTAAAAACACAGGACTTAATATAGATTTGGGCTTTCTAACACATTATCAGAATTTCATGTGATTTTTTTTTTCTTCTTATACTATACAGATTTAGCACTCTTAGTGAGGTGTCTGTCCAGCAGGAAAGATATCACTGTGGACTACAGTGTACTGCTTTTTCATGTATATATTGATGTATATGTGTATATAATATGTGTATATATGTTTCCTTTGCTATGTTGTGTTTATTCCCCATATATGTATTTACCTGATAATGTCAGATGCTGTTTCCACTCTATCTGCATCTGCTGTTATTATTCAAACTGAGGGTTCCATCTCATGTTAGTATTGCTTGAGACTTGGTCTTCGGGGTTGTGAGGGTTAGGACTGTGTGGTTTTTGTTTATTGCAATTATTATTTTTTATTAATATTAACCTGAGTGGTGGCATCAAAGGGTTAACCAAGTCCTTACAAGTGTAGATGGCCATTTGGCCATGCAGGCTCACTGTCTCTGCCCATGCTGTGATGAATAAAACCCTAGCGAGTTCATAGAGAAGGAACTTCCTGATATGGGCCTGGGACTGAACCCCTCCCTTTGGTTTGAAGTGCTAACCCCTCAGGTATGTTAATGTTACTGTGCCTATAAATGTTCTTTTGTGTTCATCAATAAAGGAGCTGTCAGTTTAAATATACAGTTTAAATATACAAAATATACACTGGGATTATTACTACTGATCCTGCCTGGGACAAAACTCCTGGCCATTGGGAGTTATACTGCTTAGCCTGTTTTCCTATATCCTGGTACCTGGAGAAGGTAGCTGGGCGCTCAGATTGCAAAAAACCCGGACAATCTAGGGGTGTTCCTGTGGCTGAAAGTTGAAGGGTTTGGGGCACACTTGGTCCCCACACCCCTGGCTCGTCACAGTTTGGTGGAGGACGGTGGGATCTCAGCAGCAGTAACCAGAAGCAGACTGGATGTGGAACCTCTATACCAGAGGAGGCAGGAAATCGTCTGCAGGCCTGGCAGAGGCAAGGAGACAGCAATCCAGGTGACAAGGGAGCTGACCAACTAGATAATGCAACAGAGTTCCAGCAAGATGGCCATCAAACGCTGACAGAAATGAAATCTTCTAGCCTAATGGGAGGAGATCCTAGGATTGTGGCCAGGGCATGAGCTAATGGACTGGCTGGAGGAGTTGTTATGGCATGAAATTAATTTAGAGTACTACTATGATGCCTGGGTGGGACCTGTCAGTATACGTGATGCAGAGCCCTAGTTTTCATTGGGGCTGGTGGAGGTGCTCTGGGACCATGTTTATGGTGATCTGGACCATGGCTTGGGGACTTTCCAGCGACAACTTAACTTGATAAAAACAAATTTCCAGTCACTGGGGATAAGGACTTGGTCCGATGAGGCTCTTGTACTAGAGCCCCTGTTCCAGCAGGAGTTACAACTAGTGGCAGAGTATATAGATCTTCTCGATTAGACTGCCATGGATGGCTTTGGCAGCCAAGTTGGGGAAAACCCTGCCAGTTGGGCAGGGAGTGAACCACATTAATATATGATTAGGATGGTACCATACACTATGGGAGCAACCCAGAAGCAGTGGAGTTTGAGTCCCAGACAGTAGGAGCAGGCTAGGTGGAAGACCTAGAGGGGAGTAATTGGGGAGTAGAAGGGAGTAATTCATAATTGAACCAGTTATGGATTGTGCCCTCGAAATGAACTATGTACTAGGTGGGGGCTTTGAACCTAGCCTCTCCCATGGATAACCAATGTCCAGGAACCATTCAAAGACCATGGGGCAGACCAGAAGAGCAAACCAGAGAGTAAACCCAGTTGGTGGGGAAACCATTGCTAAGAACAAGGCAGTGGATTGTCACAAGAAATGGAAAGTCAGATTGCTGACACAAGGCAGAGCCTTAATGTGGGCAGCCATGCCCACCAGCTCTTAGCAGAAATTATAAACTGTGAACCTAACATGGAGCTCTAAGGCATAACTTATGTCCAGGGACCAGCTATAAATCAGTAGGAGAGAGCTGTGTGACCTGGCCCAAGAGCAACATGCTAGGTATCCAGATGGAGGAGAGTATTGTGCCCAGACGATGGTGTCACAGAAACTGGAACGGAACCAGCTGCTCAAGGTACCATCTCAATAAATGGAGTTTCCTGTTCATAATACCATGTGGGGTGCCAACATCGGAATCTGGTTGAAGAGTTATTTTATTGGGTACCCAAGGAAATAGTTTTCCCCATTGAATGGGGAGTAAGTCGGCATTGGCCCTGGCTTTTGGATGATGTGTTGGTGATGCCACAGTGGAAACGGCCAAAGGGATTTGTTAGCCCACTAGAAATTTTGGGATTGGGCGAGCAAGACGAACCAGGGGACACCCCTGAACTCAAAAATTGGTC
Organism: Discoglossus pictus; assembly: GCA_027410445.1. Lineage (NCBI taxonomy): Eukaryota > Metazoa > Chordata > Amphibia > Anura > Alytidae > Discoglossus > Discoglossus pictus. The sequence continues at coordinate 76,449,946 of CM050170.1, read as the reverse complement.
AGGGGAGATAGCGCACCTGGGGAGGGGGACCGGATTACTGGCTTGTGGTCCCATTAGACCAGGGACTGTTTCAGATACCATGCTCTTTGGGACTGGCCAAGTGGGGGGATTGATCTGGGGAAAGACTGTCCCAAGTTGGCCCTAACCTGAAGGTACCAATTTCTGGGGATGGTTAGTCAGAACTTCCCAGGACCATATTTCCCTGTTGCTCTAGAGAACATGGCTACATATAACATGTCAGGGAAAAAATTGGTGCCCACCTTTTTGCCCCTGGGACCTGGCACTACCTCCAGTTGGGAGGGGGGGTTGCCCCGGAAAAAGGATTATTGCCAGTACCTGCTAGCATGGACTGCCAGCAATGGCTCCCCAGGATACTGTTGCCATGTGGTCTCCATGGAAAAGGTGTTGGTCCCTGACCCACTAGAAGGGTGAGGGCATTTGCCATTGACAGGGGGAGGCGGGTGGTAATTGAGTCCTGGAGGATATTCCCAAATTGTTGTGCCTCGCTCAAATTTGGGAGACTATGTGGAATGAGGGGTACCCACAGCACCTGTAACTAGGAAGTCACCACAATAGAAAGGGGAAAGGAGAAATTTGTGATGCCTAGGAGGGCCCACTGGACTTTTGGGGACTATGGACTATTGTGGGGGGAACCTGGTACCAGAACACAGCTTCTTCCATTTCCCACCAAGAACAATGCCCAAATCCATGAATACCAAGACTGTGGTTGCCATGTTGGCCCAAGAAGGGTAATGTTACTACAGATGTTTTTGTGTGACATACATCTTGTGTCTTGTGTGCCATGCTTTACTATCAGCCATCAGCTCAGAAGAAAAATTACAATCTCTGAAAAATACGAATATAACGGTCAACCCGCGGAAATCGAGAAACAAGGCGGCCAAAAAACATAAAACATTCTGAAACTGGATGAAAACGAGGCTGAGCAAAGCCAGACACACGTGACTTAGTAAATACATATCGGCAAAGACATCAACACTTAGACAGTAACACTTGCACGAACAACGCCAGGCACGCGGGACTTAGAAAATACACACCGGCAAAGACACTAACACTTACATCAACATCGCCAGGCACGCAGGACTAAGAAAATAAATGAAGGTAAAGACAGTAACACCTGCACGAACAACGCCAGGCACGCGGTTCTTAGAAAATACACCACGGCAAAGACAGTAACACTTACACCAGCAATAATCCAGGCATGCTGAACTTTGAAAATAAAACAGATGCCAGTAACTGCGTGCCACACAAACATTCAGCAGACACACAGAAGAGAAACACACAGGGAAGGCACGAGGGGGGGCGGGGAGATGCTGGAAAGAGACACATGGCTTTCCCAAGCACAAAACTTGCAGGTTAATGAACCCTGCAATGAGCAGCCCATACAGTAGGCAGGAGGAAAAGGCGGGAGCCACGTGATGAGCGCCTTTTATGCTGTCATGTTATAGTAATTGTTATTACGTGTGTGTTATACACAGGGCAGTGAGTGTGCGTTTTACACATCACAGTGTATTTGTGTATTATCCACAGGGCAGTGTGTGTATATATTACACAGGCAGTGTATGTGTGTGTGTGTATTATCCACAGGGCAGTGTGTTTGTGTGTGTGTGTTATACATAGGGCAGTATATGTGTGTATATTAGAAATGGCAGTGTGTGTTTGTGTATTATGCACAGGGCATTGTGTGTGTGTGTAGTTTACACAGGACAGTGTGTGTGTTTGGTTATTATATACAGGCCAGTGTGTAAGTGGCCCTTGACAGGAAGGAATTATTATAATGTCTGTCACAACTTCCTGGACATGGGGACTTTCATGGACTTCAGGATTGTGAGGGTTAAGACTCTGTGATCTTTCTTGCAATGTTTATTATCACATATATAGTTGTGAGCAAGCAGGTTGTTGCTAACTTACAAAATGCGGAAGTACACAGCTACCCTAACGGATTTGACTCGCGCACGCACACTATTTACACTACACACTGCACACATTACTGACACTTACACAGCAGCTCCACAGCACTCAAATGCTTCCTGCATATATTACTTCAAAACAGGTAAAGTATATTGATGTATTATTTTATTCATTATTTCATTAGCATTAGCCATAAAAACAATGCTCACAGCACACAAACAACTAACAGCCTCGCAATGAGCGCCGAAGGTGCTCATTGCGAGCCACGCAATGAGCGCCAAAGGTGCTCAGCCCGAGGCTTGCAATGAGCGCCGAAGCATCTTGGAACACCAACAAAATTTACTGCCCTTACAATCTTATTGCAGTCATTTCTTGACGGGCAAGTCGCTAGTTCTTAATATTAACCTGTACTTGTAAACCCTTATGGATAATAAACATTCCCCTCTGCCCTGGGTGGTGGCATCAAAGGGTTAACCAAGTCCCTACAAGTGTAGATGGCCATGCAGACTCACTGTCTCTGCCCATGCTGTGACTAATTGACCCCTATTGAGTTCATAGAGAAGGAGCTTCCTAATATGGGCCTGATTCCCTCCCTTTGGTTTGAAGGGTTCACCCCCTCCCCCCCCCCAACTTATGTTACATAGTTACATATTTACATAGTAATTGAGGTTGAAAAAACCATCAAGCTCAACCTTTAAAAAGATCTCCTCTCATCTGCAATATGCAGATTAGTTTTTAATTGATCAAAGAAGAAGGCAAACAGAAAGGCAACCCAACTAAAACTTAGCCAATTGTCTCAAAAGGGAAAAAAATATCCTTCCTGACCCCAGATACTGGTGATCGTATTCCTCCCTGGATCAATACTCTCTCTCTAATTAACCAGGATAACCATGAATACCCTTTTTAATAAAAAATATATCCACTGCCCTTTTAAATTTATCTATAGAATATGCTGCCCCCACCTCCCTTGGTAGAGAATTCCACAGATTAACCACCCTTACTGTGAAGAACTCTTTTCTTTCTCTAAGGTGGAATATTTTTACTTCTAACCTCAAATGATGTCCTCTTGTCAGTTGAAAACCTCTTGACACAAAAACTTCCAGTGACAAAGCTTTATACTGACCCTGGATGTATTTATATAATGTAATCATATCTCCTCTTAGACGCCTTTTTTTATAGAAAAAATATGTTTAATTTGGTTAGCCTTTATTCATACCTTCTTCTCCATTCCCCTTATTAGTTTTGTTGTCCTTCTCTGTCCTTTTTCTAGTTCTAAAATGTCCTTTTTATGAAGTGGTGCCAAAACTGTACTCCATATTTCAAATGAGGGTGTACTAGGAATTTGTATAGTGGTAGAATTATATTTGCTTCCCTTGCTTTTATACCCTTCTTAATACATGCTAATATTTTATTTGCCTTTGCAGATGCTGCTCGGCATTGGGCACTTTTACCTAGGTGGGTGTCCACAAGAACTCCCAAATCCATTTTAATATCTGATGCCCCTATATTTACTCCATTAAGAATATAAATTGCATGTCTATTTTTCCTTCCCATATGCACAATTTTACATTTTTTCGTATTAAATCTCATCTGCCATTTGGATGCCCATTTCTCTAATTTATGTAAATCCCTTGTGAGGAAATGTACATCATTATCTGATTGAACTAGCTTGCACAACTTTGTGTCATCAGCAAAAATGGAGACACTACTTTCCAGTCCCACCTCTTAGTCATTAATAACCCCTGAGGAACATGTTAATGTTATTGTGCCTATAAATGTGCTTGTGTGTTCATCAATAAAGGAGTTGTCAGTTTAAACATACATAGTCATCATGTATGCTTTATTTTGGGAAAGATAATAATTCAAATGACTGGGATTATTGCCACCGATCCTACCTGGGACTAAACTCCTGACCATTGGGAGTTATACTAAGCCTGTTTTCCTGTATCCTGGTACCTAAAAAGGCAGCTGGGCAGTTGGATTTAAAAAACAAAATAAAAAAAAACTGACAATCTAGGGGTATTCCTGTGACTGAAAGCAAGATAATTTGGGCACACTTGGTCCCTCGACCCTGGGTCGTCACACTGGGCCCATGTGATTGTACAAAGCTTTGTGTACCTTGGGATGAGGCTTCACTGGATTGGATACTGTGATCCATAAATATGTTGAACCTTGATCATTAAAGGTGCTCTGTTTGAATATATATCAACATTGTGTGTATTTCATTCTGGTCTCTACATAGAAATGCTCTATTATTTTGTGCATCATGAGACTTTGCTGGTCCTAATGAAAGGGGCTAAGATTCCATCTGGCTTTGGGTGGACTGATCCTGTAATATTGGCTCCCTGATCTCCATGACTGGTGGTGGTGATCTGAATTGGCATGCTGGGCGCTGAGATAAGCCAAACTCTCACAATCCATGAGTTTTTCTGAATCTGAACACGGGAGATTTGGGGGTAAACATGGTCCCCTCACCTCTCTATAGAATATCAAGCAATTTCAGATGCTTGGAGGAATTGCAGACCTATAGGCAAGTTAGCTGGATGCCTGCAAAGATGAGGTGATGCAGGAGAAAAGGAGCCAGATCACAAGGATGATGGAGCTGTGGGCGCACCTGGCTGGCAGTTCTACTTAAAAAGCAATGTCAAGGACTGAAACTAGAACCGTGATCCCACTTTGCTTGAACTCCTGATCCAACAGGTGTTTCAGCTGGAAATGATGGGAGCTCCTAGACAAAGCAGCCCTTAGAGGGTGGGGGTGGCGACAGAGTGGGGAGGGGCTCTTACAACCTGGCCTGGGATGTAGAAGATACATCCTGGTGCTAGGAGGCTCTGGAAGCATACAGCTGGTTGAATTATTGTTTGCCCTCAGAGATCACTGATTGTTTAGGAAGTGCAGCTCTGGAAGCGGGCACAAAAGTTTATCTGCAGAACCTAGGCCAAGTGGAATGTCTGGATCGGAGTAGCTATGCTCACTGGCCCTGGAGAAAAGTAATGGGCTGTGAACCAGGAAGTGGGCCCCAGCTGATAAAAATGGTCAGGGTGCTAGACACAGACCAGGGGCAGGATGATAAGCCCCACTAGTACACAGTTAGCCTGAGTACCACTGTTAATAGCAAGGTGGTAGGGGAGATAGGGTACTATTGTCAGACGCAAGGCCAAGGGGAGAGCCCACATTGAAGCAGCTGTGTTCACCAGCCCTTGCGACAGATTTTAATGGACTTGGAAACACTAATGGAGCTAGCCACTGGCCAGAGGGAAAGAGAGAGGAATAGCCCTTAGGTCCTGTCAGACAGAGACCAGACTATTATGCCAAACTGGGATGATACTCTGTATTGTGGGCCCAAGCAAGTAAAGCTACAGTACAGTGCTAAGATCGTACGTAAGCGAGAGGTAAAAGACAGTGTACAGACCACATAGTCCAAGGAGAGAGATTACTGTGCCCAGACTGTGGTTTCAGGTAAGGTGGGGCACAATGCCCACAACTTGGGTAAGGAAGAGTTGAAGGAGCATGCCCAGAATGTGGTACCAGGTGATGGGACATACAGTACCCAGGTCATGGTTCAACCCAGTGGGATGGAGGCTCCAGCCAAGGCTAAGATTTCTAAATCCAGACAGCAAGTACAGATACTGAGGTCCTCTGTTTTTACCACAAAGGAATATAATTAACGTCCTGGTGTTATAGTAAGGAGTGGGCACTTGCTCTGGCCTTTGGGGATTGTTCTGGCCTTTGGGGATTGTTTTCCACCCTGGAATTTGTACAGGGGAATAATGTAAATCCAATGTAAAACCAGAATCAGGCCCTGTGCTGGGGTAGGCCTGGGGGATTGTTTTCCTTATTTGCCCTAATGGAGTTGGATAGCCCTCCTGTTTCAGCATGGCAGATTAGTTTAATGCTCTGGATTGAGGAGCTTGTACAGTCAATACACCCTGAACCCTGAGGAACCCCACTTACCCCTTTAGTCCAATATGAGCATGTTCCATTTACAACAACCCTTTGCTTCCTGCTTTTATCCGCTCTGAATCCATGAGCAGATATTTACTGCAATTCCTGTATCCCTTAGTTTGCACAATAGTCTCCCATGTGGCACTGTTTCAAAAGCCTTTGCAAAATCCAAATAGACTACATTATATACTCGAGTATAAGCCGACCCGAGTATAAGCCGAGGCACCTATTTTACCACAAAATACTGGGTAAAATGAGTGACTCGAGTATAAGCCGAGGGTGGGAAATGTGCTGCCCTGTGTCCCTCTTGTGCCTTCTGTGTCCCCCTCTCTCTCCCGTGTCTCTTCTCCCCTCTCCCTTCCCTGTGTCTCTTCCCCCGCTCCTCATTCTCAACCTCCCTCCTCAACCCCACTCCTCATCCTCAACCTCCCTCCTCATCATGCCTCCTCATCCTCAACCTCCCTCCTCAACCCTCTCCTCCTCAACCCTCTCCTCAACCCCCCATCCTCATCCTCAACCACCATCCTCAACCTCCTCCTCAACCTCAGCCACCCTCCTCATACTCAACCCCCCTCCTCAACCTCCCTCCTCATTCTCAACCTCCCTCCTCATCCTCAGCCCCCCTCCTCATCCTCAACCCCCTCCTCATCCTCAACTCCCTCCTCAACCTCAACCCCCCTTACTCAACCCCCTCCTCAACCTCAACCCCCCCATCCTCAACCCCTCCTCATCCTCCCTCCTCATCCTCAACCTCCTTCCTCAACCTCCTTCCTCAATCTCAACCTCCCTCCTCAACCTCCCTGCTCAACATCCCTCATCAACGCCCCTCCTCCTCCTCAACCTCCCTCCTCATCCTCAGCCCCCCTCCTCATCCTCAGGTACCCTCCTTATCCTCAAACCCCCTCCTCATCCTCAACCCCCTCATCATCCTCAACCTCCCTCCTCAACCTCAACCCCCATCTCAACCTCCCTCCTCAACCTCAACCCCCCATCCTCAACCACCTCCTCAACCTCAACCCCCCAATCCTCAACCCACTCCTCATCCTCCCTCCTCATTCTCAACCTCCCTCCTCAACCTCCCTTCTCAACATCCCTCCTCAACCTCAACCTCCCTCCTCAACCTCCCTCCTCAACACCCCTCATCATCCTCAACCTCCCTCCTCATTATCAGTCCCCCTTCTCATCCTCAGGCCCCCTCCTCATCCTTAGCCCCCCTCCTGATCCTCAACCCCCTCCTCATCCTCAACCCCCTCCTCAACCTCCCTCCTTAACCTCAACCCCCCATCCTCAACCCCCTCCTCAACCAACCTCCTCAACCTCAACCCCCCCATCCTCAACCCCCTCCTCAACCTCCATACTCTTCCTCAACCTCCCTCCTCATCCTCAGCCCCCCTCATCATCCTCAGGCCCCCTCCTCATCCTCAGCACCCCTCCTCATACTCAACCCTTTCCTCATTCTCAACTCCCTCCTCAACCTACCTCCTCAACCTCAACCCCCCATCCTCAACCCCCATCTCAACGTCCCTCCTCAACCTCAACCCCCCCATCCTCAACCCCCTCCTCAACCTCCCTCCTCAACCTCAACCTCCCTCCTCAACCCCAACCTCCCTCCTCAACCCCCTCCTCAACCTCCCTCCTCAATCTCCCTCCTCAACTCCCCTCCTCATCCTCAACCTCCCTCCTCATTCTCAGCCCCCCTCCTCATCCTCAGGCCCCCTCCTCATCCTCAGCCCCCCTCCTCATCCTCAACCCCCTTCTCATCCTCAACCCCCTCCTCAACCTCCCTCCTCAACCTCAACCCCCATCCTCAACCCCCTCCTCAACCTCCCTCCTCAACCTCAACCCCCCCACCCTCAACCTCCCTCCTCATCCTCAACCTCCCCCTCATTCTAACCCCTTCTCATACTACCCCTCTAAATACCCCCCGACTTACCTGCTCCGGCCTCTGCTCCTTCTGGGTCTTGACGTGGCACGCATGTGACGTCACAGCATTAGCATATACCGGGTGCCGTCCCGAATATAAGCCAAGGCACCTATCCATCTGTAATGCTGACCTTACATAATGCTGACCTTACATACTGCAAAACCTTACATGTATTCATAATTAAATCTCATCTGCCATTTGATTGCCAATTTCTCTAATTTATGCAAATCCCTTTGGAGGCAAAGTACATCATTTTCTGATTTAATTACCTTGCACAACTTGGTGTCATCAGCACAAATTGAGACACTACTTTCTAGTCTTACTTCTATGTCATTAATAAATATGTTAAAAGAGAGAGGACCTAATACTGAATCCTGAGGAACCCCACTTACCACATTAGTCCAAACTGAGTATGTTCCATTTACAACAACCCTTTGCTTCCTGTCTTTTAGCCAACTCTCAATCCATGAGCAGATATTTACGGCAATTCCTATATCCCTTAGTTTGCTCAATATGTAGCACAGTATCAAAAGCCTATACAAAATCTAAAAAGGCTACATCCACGGAGTTGCCTTGATCCAAGTTCCTACTAACCTCCTCATAGAAACTAATTAGATTAGGTGGAGGAGGGGGGTTGAGGGGGGTTTAGGTTGAGGAGGGGGGTTGAGGAGGGGGGTTGGGGTTGAGGGGGAGGTTGAGGGGGGTTGAGGTTGAGAAGGTGGATTGGGGTTGAGGGGGGTTGAGTTTGAGGAGGGCAGTTGACGGGGGTTAAAGTTGATGAGGGAGGATGAGGATGGGGGGTTGAGGATGAGGATGGGGGGTTGAGGAGGGGGTTGAGGATGGGGGGGTGAGGAGGAAGGTTGAGGAGGGGGTTGAGGATGTGGGGGTTGAGGAGGGGGTTGAGGATGGAGGGGTTGAGGATGGGGGGATTGAGGAGGGGGGTTGAGGAGGGAGGTTGAGGATGAGGAGGGAGGATGAGGAGGAAGGTTGAGGATAAGGAGGGAGGTTGAGGATGAGGAGGGAGGTTGAGGATGAGGAGGGAGGTTGAGGATGAGGAGGAGGGGTTGAGGAGGGGGGTTGAGGATGGGGGTTGAGGATGGGGGGTTGAGGAGGGTGGTTGAGGATGAGGAGGGAGGTTGAGGATGAGGAGGGAGGTTGAGGATGAGGAGGAGGGGTTGAGGAGGGGGGTTGAGGGGGGTTGAGGTTGAGGAGGGTTGAGGTTGAGGAGGGGGTTGAGGATGAGGATGGGGGGGTTGAGGAGAGAGGATGAGGATGGGGGGGTTGAGGATGGGGGCGTTGAGGAGGGAGGTTGAGGAAGGAGTTGAGGATGGGGGGTTGAGGAGGGAGGTTGAGGATGAGGAGGAGGGGTTGAGGAGGGGGGTTGAAGTTGAGGAGGGGGGGTGAGGATGGGGGGTTGAGGAGGGGGTTGAGGATGGGGGGGGTTGAGGAGGGGGGTTGAGGAGGGAGGATGAGGATGAGGAGGGAGGTTGAGGAGGGGGTTGAGGATGAGAAGGGAGGTTGAGGATGGGGTTGAGGATGAGGAGGGAGGTTGAGGATGAGGAGGTAGGTTGAGGATGCGGAGGGAGGTTGAGGATGAGGACGTAGGTTGAGGATGAGGAGGGAGGTTGAGGAGTGAGGTTGAGGAGGGTGATAAGGGAGGGGGGAAAAGACACAGGGAAGGGAGAGGTTGGAAGAGACACAGGGAAGGGAGAGGGGAGGGAGAGGGGAGAAGAGACACAGGGAAGGGAGAGGGGAGAAGAGACACGGAGAGAAAGGGGGAGACAGAGGGCACAAGAGGGACACAGGGGGCAGCACATTTCCCACCCTCGGCTTATACTCGAGCCACTCATTTTACCCAGTGTTTTGTGGTAAAATGGGTGCCTCGGCTTATACTCGGGTCGGCTTATACTCGAGTATATACAGTACTTTTGTAATCCTGTATAGAACATTGGATTGATCCACCATCTCTTTATGATGGCATATACTGTTGGTCAAGTCTTAATATGTCAATTGAAAACCCTTTACATAGTTACATAGTTACATAGTAATTAAGGTTGAAAAAAGACTTTCAGTCCATCAAGTTCAACCTGTTAAGATCTCCTCTGATCTGCAATATGCGGATTAGTTATTAATTAAATTATTGATTAAATAATTATTAATAGTATGGTATTGGAGGATGAATAAAGAGTTAGTCCATCAAGTTCAACCTTTTTAGATCTCTATTGATCTTTTTAATGTGGACTATTTATTATTATTGTTAATTGTTAATTGATCCAGAGGAATGCAAACAGAAAAAAAAAAAAACATTGAAACTTTGCCAATTGTCTCATAAGGGGAAAAAAAAGCAAAATTCCTTCCTGACCCCAGAAACTGGCGATCAAATTTCTACCTGGATCAATATTCCTTGCTAGTTATCTAGGATAGCCTTGAATGCCCTCTTTATTCAAAAATATATCTAACCCCTTTTTGAAGTCTCTAAATTAAGATAATCCATCTTTACCTCTGTGATTATTTTAAATATTTACGTTTTCAAATAATATTTAAAATCACAACTGCTTTTCTTTTTTTCCCTTCCTTCCCTTTTTCACCCCTCATCTCCCCTTCCAGGAACAACACACCTTAAGTAAGCAAAATATCTATTGCAAATACTCACCAAATATTAATTTACCCTTATCACAACATTATTTCCCCTTCTGGATTGCTACTTTGTCATGGTGAAGGGGCTTCTGTACCTCAAGAAGATGTGATCTATACCATGTAGGATCACCCAAGATGGGAAAATCATAGCAGAGATTTCAGACAAATTGTGGTTCACTTGAGTAGGAACTGGCAACCCACTCCAGTATCTTTGCCAAGAAACCCTTATGAATAAGCGCAACCAGAGACATAACGATAGATATGCCTAATGTGCTGCGGCCCTTGGGTCACGGAGAGTCAGACACGACTGTACAATTAAACAAACAAAAAATACATTATTTGTAATTCTTTGCTTTTTAAAATAAATTCTGGTCTGTCCCTTAATTTGTGTTTTTTTTCATTTTTTTTTTCAATTGTTTTAATAAATTCCCTCCCTCTGAAACGGAATTATTTGTAAACCTTTAAGAATCTTTTTGGACCTTGTGACAGTGTGCCCCCCAAGGGTCATTGTAGAACATTGAAGATTTCTCTCCAGGAGAGAAGGAGTTAACAGTTCATAAAAGAGACACTTAGAGGGATGCATGTGACTTCAGTTATACAGTGCTGGAGGAGCAGTAAATGCATAAGCTCTAGGAGGGAGCCTAAAGGGCCAGAATGAGAGCTGTCAGAGATTTACCCAGAAAGGTGTAAATCTCTGGCTGGGACCCAGAGAAGTGGGTGCAGTTTGCAAAGCTGGAGAGATAGATTTACCCAGAGAGGCTGGGAATCCTGGACTTCGGAGAATAAAGGCCAATGCTTTTGGTTTTGCTGCATCCAGAGTAGCTGGATATCAGCTGTAATAGTCAGGGAACTATCCTAAAGTTATAGTTAGTGCTCCCACTGAGCTAGGCCTATTTATTTCATGTTTTGTTGGTTTTCTTATATGTTATGTCACTGACGAAAAATCATTAAAAGTTTGGAAAGCATTTAAAGACCTTCTGTGTTCCTCCATCCTGTGCTTCTCCATCATCACAATCGCTCCCCCACTCCAGTCACCAGGAGATTTATGACCTCAAAGATCTGAGCTGTCCAACTGCCTGGAGAGACCATCTGCATTCTGAGTAGCTCTGCCTGTGTGTATCAAATAGAAAAATGATAAGCCATAGGGGTAGGCTCCATCTCAACAGGCGACCATTGCACCCGGCCACCCTATTGAGCCAGAATAAGGGATTGTAGTCTGTATCAAGCACAAACTAGTTCCAAATAAAGCAGTGATGTGGCAATCCTTCTCAATAGCCACATAGCTGACCTCTTGGGGCAACAGTTTTCCGCTTAGGTATGCAAGGCCCTCTGCATCCATCTTGCTCAAAACAGCCCTGATGCCCTGGTACCCAGAAATGCCAACAGGACCGTCCCAGGACAGTGACTAGGTAGTCCACATGGCTGAATATGGCAATGTCATTCAAGTGTGCATATGTGTACTTCAGGTAGAGCTCACATCATCATAACAGATCCATTGGCCCTCTCACTAGCCGCCCCAATAAGAGTTCAAAGTGGTGTTCCCTGTGTACTCTTGTGGGACTTTGCTGTTGGTAAAGAGGAGGTAGGGAAGCACCTTTTCCCAGTCCTTTTCCTCGTACACAAAGCCTTTAATCATAGCCTTCACGGTGCCAATAAACCTCTCACACAAACCATTGGTCTGGGGATGATAGAGATTTGACTTCAGCTGGGTAGCTCAATGCCTTTGCCACAACTGCTGGGTCAGCTCAGCCATAAACTGGGTACCTTGGTCTGACTAAATTTCCTCTCTGGAACCCAACGTGGGTGAAAATAGGTACCAAGACATCAGCTACCATTGCTGCTGTAACGTATTACAGAGCAACAGCAACAGCCTTAGTGTGGCATAATCCACCAATGTGAGGATGTATCTTTTGCCCGACTTACTACAGCCACTAGCCACATAATGACACTCCAAAAGGGAGACCCGTTATGACTCATACTTATTTCATGCCTTTGACCATACGCCAGATGAAGGGAATGGCTAGATGATGGCTCCCAGCGACCACAATGTCCACCTGCTTACCTGGATAGAGGAGGGGCTCACAAGGCCTGGGTGGATCAGGGTCAGAATTGATCCAGTGTCCCTAAAGCCCTCTGTGGGCTTTCCATTCACCATAAGAGGCTGAACATAGCGACTCTGGTAGTCCCCTGTGGGTATCTGGCCAGAGGTAACAAAATATTGTTTCTCTGGCCAGACAACATCCTTGGAACAAACAAAAAATTGGTCCTTTATTGCTGCAGGGTACGCCACCCACTCGCATACACACAACAGGGCCAGGGAAGCCCCCTGGATTTTCTTGGTGGTCATGGGGACAGGCTTTAGCACCCAACGCACCGCACCTTCTGCGGAACTCCTCTATTCCTATGGACTTATGGGGCAGTAGTGGTGGGCCAGGGAGTCAAGGATGACTGTAGTGGTTCACTATTCTGGTTGGAAGCTGTGGTCCAGGCTGGACTATTTGGCGGGAAGCGCTGGTCTAGGTGGCCTATCTGGTTGAAGCCCACTTAATGCGGGAGGAACTCTGACTTCTCACTGGGACTTACTGTATTGGTCTGCCAGGTGACCCACACCTTCTTCTGGGGTGGATCGTTGGTCTTGGATCCAGATTCTCATGGCTGGAGGAAAAAGCTGGAAAAATGTATTGAGCACAAAAACCTGGGCAGCCTTCTCAACAGTCTTGACCTAGTGCCACTTCCACCTCCCATCACAAGAATGGCAGAGCTTCCACTCCAGTGCCCCACATTAGTCCTGGGCATCCTGTGCCTTGTACCAGAATTGCTTTCTGTAATGTTCAGGTGTCACCTGGTATTGGGCAAACAGCACTCTCTTAACTTCATTATAGTTTCCTGCAAGATGGCAGGAAATGGCCCAGTAGGCTGTGATGGCTCACCCACTAAGCACGCCCATTGGGGTTGGACACAGTCCTTTGGGTTGACATTTTGGAGCCTGACCGGCAGCTCAAAATTCCTGCTGAAAGATTTCGATGTTCCCACCAGCATCATCAAATTGGAGAAAGGCTCTTTAGGGCAGCTACCTGGATGGTGGGTCAGAATCAGCTGAGCTCTGCTTGTAATGTAGTGACTGGCTGGCTTGCTCCCTGGAGACTGTCCTCATCACCTCCATTTTGTGATCTGTGGACAACCCTTCTCCCTGGAGGGCAATATGGTGGCAGGACCTCTTCTCCATCTCTAGATCCTTAGCAAAGGACAGAGATTCCTCACAACCAAGTTCCTCCCTGGGGCCATCCCTGAAATTCTCTGGCACCCCTTGTTCCCTATCCAGGTGGCTCAGTTTTGCCACAATGGCATTCTGGGTCTGGGGGGCTGGCACAGACACCCCCTGCTGTGGATCAGCTCTCTGAGCTCCGCCATGATGAGCTTACCATACTGGGGAGTCTCTCTTGTTTGTCTTCTCCCTTTCTACAGCACCAATCCTGTTGCTGCTACCATTTTGTCAAAAGGGAGTTCGGATATATGTTTTTTGCCTTCTAGGACTAGACAAGGATAATACTGAGGCTGGGACTGAGACCTGTGACATTTGCAAATAGAACTTTGAGTGAAAGGCAATCGTCACTGTTCAACTGCAGTGAAAAAATTAGGTGCAGATAATTGATAAAGAAGAGCAGTGAAAAAATGAGGAATATGATAAGGAATCTTACCCTTTTTCAAGAGAATTAATAAAGGCACAAGATGGAGTAAATATTCAGGTTTACTGCAGTATATACAAAGATGTTTTCCTTTGATAAATAAACACATCATTCTCCAATCTGTGCAAATTGTCACATGCATTATTTTGGATACCCTGGAAAATGATCTAGCTGCAAATTAGGAAAAATAGGGATATATTATGTCTCAATGTCATGAGTCCTTTATCCATTTGTATTAATAAAATAATTGAGTCATTCAATGCCTCATGTTGGTCTATTCATTCATTAATGTCTTCATTAATATCTTGGATAATTTAACAGTGTGTAATTCACGCTAGTTCTACTTGGTTTCTGCAGCTCAGCATCCAAGTTGATCAACATTCATCAGTGGCACTTGGTTTAGCTGTTTCAATCATGAATTCCTTCTGTGGTACATCGCAAGTTTGAGACATAGCATGCCAAAATTTACACAGAGAGTCCAGGATGCTAATGTCGGACATATTATAGGATTATGTGTACTCCATATTGCTTTAAAATGATATTGCTTTAAAGCTTCATATTGTGTAAATCTAACTGAGAATAAAAAAATCTATTGTTTTAGCAATTTCCACTGAATGTAACTCATTTCATGTAACTAATATCATAGTTCCATAGTAATTGAGGTTGAAAAAATACTTTTAGTCCATCAAATTCAGCCTTTTTAGATCGCATTTGATTGTTGTAATATGCAGATTAATTGATAAATGATAATTGATCTAAAGGAAGGCAAACATTGAAACACTGGCAATTGTCTCAAAGGTAAAAAAATAAAATTAATTCGGAACCGCAGATACTGGCAATCAGATTCCTCCCTGAATTAATACTCATTCTCTAGTTATACGGGATAACTGTGAATGCCCTTTTTATTCAAAAATATATATCCAATCCCTTTATAAAGTTATCTATTGAATCCGCTGTCACCACCTCATTAGTTAGAAAATTCCACAGATTTTCCACCCTGTGAAGAACCCTTTTCTTTCATTACAGTAGAATATTTTTCCTTCTAACTTCAAGAGATGTCCTCTTGTCAGCTGAAAACCTTTTGGCACAAAAAGTTCACCTACAAACCTTTGATTCATGTTACTTTATAATGCAGCTTTCTAAACTATAATCTCCATCTTTCACAGCCTCTACATACACAGATGTACTCACTATCCTTCTACGTTTTTTTCAATTACCTGATATGCCCCTGCTTGTGCCTTTTAATTCCATCACCTTTTGTTTCATTAATCCTTTAATCTGTAAACGTGCAAGCCTTGTAAAGCACTTTGTTTAAAAGTGTTAGGTGTATGATTGTTAGATAAGAGATAATAAAACTCCAGTGATGAAAGTATCTTTTATGAACAGTCTGCTGGAAGGTTTGATCCACCATCTTCATGTTTCTTCCTGGGGAAAACATGAAGAAGTTAACATGAGCTCCCAAAGAGGAAAACCTCTAGTTTCAATCTTAATCAGCTTCAAAATAAAGTCAAGTGTATTAGTTTAATTACCAGCTGATCATAATTCAGAGGTAAATTACAGGTACATTAAGGAAACAATCAGATTTTCAGGAGGCTGTGTGATCAGGCTGAACATTTTTCAAACCTCATGTAAAATCATTGGTAGGGGGACGAAATAGTTTTGTCCCACCACAGTTATTCAGTTTCACTTCATAGTAACATAACGTAGGAAACATTTTTTGACGGTAGATAAAAATCAAAAAGACCCATTTAGTCTGTCCATTCTGTTTGAACACTAAATATACAAGAAATCCCTATATGTGCACACATATTATTATTAAATCTCCTCAGGGACAAACATTAAAACTTCACTTTTATTGAATCTCTTAAAATAAAAAAATAAAATATTATCAGATGCAGGAATAAACACAGTTAATATAACTAATAAACTGCTCAGTTATAGGGAATTGAACACAAAAGTGCTAATATATAAAGTGCTAGTGTTTATATATATAAGAAAGGAACCAGGATAAATGCTGATTCTATAATAATATTATATACAAAGTGCTGTCAATAAAGTGCTTTAGTGTATTAATGATAGTGCTTCCCAAACTAAACTTCTAGCTGATTTATAATAATTAAAAGTGCACAGTGCAATGCGATAATATTAGAGTTGTTGCTATAATATTGTCAAAATTCTAGCTTTCCATCTATTTGTTCAAATTCCCCTATTAAATTCATTGCTCCATAGAGCTATAATGCTCCTATTAGTTTGAGTTATAAGATATTGCTCTTAGTATTATACGATTTCCTAAGGTCTTTCACCTATAAGAGACCGTATATTAGTGCGCCACTCTGTTTAGTTGCCTAGCGATGACGTCATCAACATGCGTGCACGTTCCTGCGTCTAACCCGACGCACGTTTCTAGATTTCTTCAGGGGACACCACCATTTAGCATCCCTTTATACATTCTCTGTAGTCATGGAAACGGTGACAATTATAAAAACAACTTAATTTTTTTTTAAATAAATGTTTCTGTGCTTAACATATTCTAGTGGTATATATACAGACCCAATCAGTATCATTGTACAAGAATTGATGTCGCATCATTATCTTCTCAACAATATTTAGATCTATATTTTATATTTGTCAATAATCTATTTAATAATACTGCAAATAACTTATATCTTTTGAATATAGATGTAATATAAAGGACTGTGTGGATTACTACATATCCATCACAGTATACTCCTTAACTTAAAATACTCACAGTATTCTATTAAATATTTGGTGAAGAACTTCATCCTAAATCACCTTTTGTTTGTTATACTTTAGTTTATGTAATCAGTGATAATCCCATAGATATCATATTTAGTTTATACCCAATATACTATGTATTAGCTCCATCAACATAATTATACTCCATAGAACTTTCTTGAGTATTATTTCCTAAATCCTAGGAACATTTTATTCATAATTATGTCCTGAAATTAATATGACATCACATTTCAATCACTGATAAGTATGTATACAAATATATAATTCTGAGAATGAAGGATGTCACTTAATTTCTTATATAAAAGGTGTAAATGTGAAGCCTTCATTTAGGCCATGAGTTTTTTTGGTGCTTAGAAGATACATCCATTTTGCTTCTTTTTTTTAAAAGTTCTCTATCTATATTACCTCTTCTGATGGTTTTTTCAATGTGATCAATTGCCATAAATGAAAGGACTCCTACATTACCATTATGTTTGGTGTTTATATGTATTGCCACTGGAGTATCATATCCTTTCTTAATAGTGTAAATGTGTCCAAGTACTCTTCTTCTGAATTCTCCGTAGGTTTTACCTACGTATCTCATTCCACATTTACAGGATATTAAATAAATAACCCTTTCAGTTTTACAAGTGATTAAATATTTCACTCAGTAGGTTTGTTTATTATCCAGAGAGGTAAAGAACTTGGCAGGTCTAATAAATTGGCAGGCCTTACAGGATTGACATTTGTAGCATCCCTTTAATTGTTGAAGCCAAGTGGTCTTATTCGTAACTTCTAAATTACTTTTGGATAACATGTCTTTGAGATTTGTTGATCTCCTGCTTGTTATTTGGTCTTTTAACCATGGTCTGATATATTTGTCATCTAGCAATATTTGCCAGTGTTTATTAAATATCTTTTTGATGTCAAACCATTGATCATTGTATGTACCTATGCTTCTCACCATATTATCTTTTTTTGGGGCCTTGTCCATAAGTAGATATTCTCTCTTTACATCTCTTGCTTTGTGGTAAGCCTTCTTTAACATTGTTTTTTTATATCCACGTTGTTGAAAGCGGGATTGTAGTTCTTCAGCTTCTTCTTCAAAGTCATTTTTTTCGATACCTGGGACAATACCTGATTCTCAGGTATTGTCCTACAGGATTCCCTGATATTAGAGAATTAGGATGACTGCTTTCTGCACACAGCAAGTTGTTAGTTGCAGTTGGTTTTCTGTAAGTGTTTGTTTTTAAACTGCCATCATGTGTTTTACTTATTTTTAAAACTAAAAAAGTGATAGTTGTTTCACTTATCTCAGAAGTTAAATATAATCCCATATCATTCGTATTGAGAACTTTTATAAATTCCTGCAGATGTAGTTTAGTACCACTCCATAAAATTATAATATCATCTATATAGCGAATCCATAGATCCACATCTTTAGTGTAGATTTCCATGTTTTCGCTGTATACCACCTGTTCTTCCCATCACCCTAGGTATAATTTGGCGTACGTTGGGGCACAAGATGTGCCCATAGCTGTACCCTGAATTTGATGGTAAAAAGTTTGTAGGAACACAAAATTATTGTGTCAACACAAATTGTAATAGCTCCATCATAAACTCATTGTGTTTCTTGAAGAGGTTACCCTTTTTTTGTAAAAAATATTTTACAGCATGTAACCCTCTATGATGTTGTATATTAGTATATAGTGATTCCACATCTAATGATACCAACAGAGAATGCTGGTTCGTAGTTAACCCATTTATTTTTTTAAGTACATCTTTTGTATCCCTGACATATGATGTCAGGGATATTACATGTTCTCTCAAAATAGAATCTATGTATTTACTAGAATTCGCTTTTAGACAGTCTATGCCTGAAACTATTGGCCTACCCGGTGGTTTTGTGGGATTTTTATGTATTTTAGAAATGGAATAAAATGTAGCAATTTTTGGATCTTTTGTATTTAGAAATTCAAGTTCTTGTTTTCTAATGATTTTATCTTGTAAACCATTAGTCAGAATTATATTTAATTCTGCTAGAAAATTATCAGTGGGATCTTTCACAAGTTTTTTATAACATTCTTTATCATTTAATAATCTCTGATTTTCTTTGATATAATTGTTAGTGTTAAGAATGACAAGATTACTCCCCTTATCTGCATTTTTTATTGTTATTTCTTTATTATTTATCAGATCTTTGAGGGCTTGTCTTTCTTCTTTCGAGAGATTAGATTTTGATACCTTCTTATGAGATAGTTTCTCTAGATCTCTTGTCACATTTTGTACAAACACTTCTATATCAGGGCTTATGGAGAGAGGAGGAGTATACTTGCTTTTGGGTTTGAAGTCAATTACACTTAGTGCATTTTCTAATATATTTTGAGCTTTCTCCTCTCGTTCTTCTAATTGGTAACTTTTTTTTTTTTTTAGAAGAACTTTTTTTAATGCCAACTTTCAGGCAAATAAGTTTACATCTTTTACCCAATCAAAGATCTTAAATTCTTCTGTTGGAGAAAAACTTAGACCTTTTTGAAGTAGAGATAAATGATCTTTGGACAAGGGATATTCTGATAGGTTAAAAAACTATAAAGGATTTACTGTCTCTTGATTCTTATAGGAGAAAGACATTAGGAAATCGTATAATACTAAGAGCAATATCTTATAACTCAAACTAATAGGAGCATTATAGCTCCATGGAGTAATTCATTTAATAGGGAAATTTGAACAAATAGATAGAAAGCTAGAATTTTGACAATATTATAGCAACAACACTAATATTATCATATTGTACTGTGCACTTTGAATTATTATAAATCAGCTAGAAGTTTAGTTTGGGAAGCACTATCATTTATACACTAAAGCACTTTATTGACAGCACTTTGTATATAATATTATTATAGAATCAGCATTTATCCTGGTTCCTTTCTTATATATATGAACACTAGCACTTTATATATTAGCACATTTGTGTTCAATTCCCTATAACTGAGCAATATTAGTTTATTCCTGCGTCTGATAATATATATATATATTTTTTTTGAGATTCAATAAAAGTGAAGTTTTAATGTTTGTCCCTGAGGAGATTTAATAATAATAGGTGTGCACATATAGGGATTTCTTGTATATTTAGTATTCATTAATTTTTCTGTTGTTTCCCTAGTAGTACCCAATTTAGTAATACTTGTCTTAACCTGAGCCAACTTTTTTCTATTTTAGAAGTTTGTCCATTCTATTTACTTAAAAGATTGGCCTTATGCTTATCCCAGGCATGCTAACATTTCTTAATTGTGTTTGAACCTACCACTTTCACTGCAGAGTTGTACAACTTATCTACTACCATTTTTGTAATATTGCAATTATTTTCCTAAATACATCTATGGTTGTGTTATTATAAAACTGACAGAACTGCTGTTGCTAATGTATTTAGGTGTTGGTTGAGAGGCAGGTGATTTCGGGTGGAAAGTCCCTGGCAGAGAAATTATAAACACTTTCCATAAATAGACGCTGGTTTTCAATTCCCAGCCAAGCTAAGGCGAGTGCACCAGCCAATGAGAATTTCTCTAAACACAGTGTAATCTGTTTCTGGCTAAGGGCATAAAATAAGAGAGCAAAAACTGACTTAAAATTGTAGTTCCATTTAGGACATTGAGGGGGAGCCCATGTGACAAGATACAAATTCTCAAAATGCTATTCCACCAACTGTACTTAATATAACAATATTATAACTATGTAAGGAATTAGAGACATCATCACTGTTTCCTTTCATTGACAATGCTTTGCTCAGAAATAATGTTTCCATATTTGTATGATATATTTGCATCATATTTGTGTATGTTTGATTCAGCTTCCAGTGATGTGTCACATGAAGGGTGTCATAAATAGATGGATGGAACATGTTGTCTAGACCACAGATCTTATTAAAACTTTTTCTAGAGATTGTATGTGATTAAGAGACTTGATGAAAGAATTAGAGTCTGTTAGCAAGAACCTAAACATAAGATTACTATTTGGATTTCTGTAACACAGCCACACTTGATCACCATTACAACAGTTTTTGCCCCATCAGTCGTACATACCCACAACTATGATCCTAAGCTTTTTTTTTGAGTGTGCAGATAGGACGTTTCACACTCCAAACCACCTTACTGCTGGGAATCTAATTTATATAATCAACCATGCCTTCATCAAGTGTGTTATATTTACACTTTAGCATATGGACAAAAATGGGAACCAAAACAATATGCACTAACAGTAAATGAAGGAATTTGACCTTATATACTATTTAATATCAGGATGCCCCTATCAGTTGCTAACATTCAGCCTGCCGTTAAAATTTTTAGACAATTGATTTTAGTATAGACTGGTATTCAGTTAGCCATAATAGATATGATACATTTTAATGGCTCAGTAGAGTCACATAGCAAGCTTTCAGAGCACAAACAGGCTACTTCATTGGGTTAAAGCCAATATTTACAGCTGGAAACCATATTTATATACAGTTTTTAGACATGGATGTGACAAAATAGTAGCATTGGACATATGCGAGAAGTACAGACATACTGGAGATGCTCAATAAAACATGATAAAATATGTTAGATGATATAAGATGATAAACTTTTACATTGCTGTGAATGTATGTCCTTTTTTACAGAAGCTGTTTGCAACATGTTTATGTATGTTGTTTTTGTTTATATTAGAACATTGTGGGTTCATATGTTTTATTAATGTTTGTCCTTTTTACCCTACATATATTCTGGAATCAGGGCTCTTGATGCACATGATTAGGTTCACCATATTGAATGACTTGAAAGAGAAGGTACCAGTGATGTTCTGGTATAAATGAGAGTGCAGTACTTTCACCTTTTGAGAACTGTATATATGTTTGCAGGTAAAGAAGTATCACAACCCAGAGTAGGGTGGTCTTCTTTAACCCAAAGTTCCCGATTTACAGTTCCAGGAATAAACCATCAGGGTTATAAGGGGGTGAGCTTCTCTGTATCCAGCATGCAGATCTGGATAGCTAGTGGATAATCAGAACCACAGGATCAGCCTTATCGGTACAATCTACTCTTCAGTGGGCTTAAAAATGTGAAGGAGACCAATCCTACTCGCAGGTCTAATCTGGTTCTTCAATCCCCTCTTTTAGGACAGCAATAGTAATTCAGGATGCAAAGGGTTAATAGTTCAGTAAAATAATAAAAGCAATTCCTCCTAATGAAACACACCATACACATGTGTCCCAAGTAGAGCATAATCCAGGTCACATATTTATACAGTTCATCCACCGATCACCATTAGCCACTCCCCTGGGCAAACATTCATTTCACACATTACGCCCCCTTTGAACTACCCCACATGGGTCACAGCAATGTAGTCATATTAGCTACCTTTATAATAACACTAGCAACTTCCCCGTCAAAAATGATGAGGCAATAAAATTTGAAGCCATGGCAATGCTGTTTGCCACACAATGTAAAGCTTTTGCTCCTCTGAGGACCTTCAGCGCTCATTGCGAGCCTCTCTTCTTGTGTACTTTTGCATCTCTGAACACCTTCGGCACTCATTGAGAGCCTCTCCCCTCGTGTCCTTCAAGTTTCGTGCTTTACAACATTCATCTTCAGCGCTCATTGCAAATATAGATATATAAGTACAGTGTTAAATATACAATTCTTTTAGTGAAGTGTAAATCAGAAAATGTTTTCAGGTCTCAGAGCATAGTAAAGGGATTTAAATATGTAACTGCTTTGAGAGTGCTATCACTGGCAGTCAATGAGCAGTAATCCAGATATATAAGTGCAGTGTAAAAAGTAATTTTTTTTAGTGTAGTGGAAAGTATACATTTTTATTTTCCATTACTAATTAATATTATTAAATTAATATACCTATTTCTAATTAATATATCCAGCAATCAATATCCTGAAGAGCTAACAATCTCTTTTTATTTTCCTGCAGCATGCAATGTACAGTTGGACTGTTGCTGCCCTGAAGAGAAAGTGTCAGCAATGTGCCAAGTGTGCAGTATAAATATGCTGCATGCGCAAGAGCAAACCGTTTGTTTAGTTGTGTAAAGCGCCATTTTAGATTCGTAATGTTATTAGTTGCAAGTTAGTCTTGTAAAATGGCGGCAATTGTCTATGTGTTACACGGCTCGCAAGCATTTTCCGTCCTTCCTAATAGTGTATTTTGTATCTCGTACTTTCCTGAATAAAAGTGGTACGCGGCTGTCGGTGTTTTGCGCGGTTCGGGGTTGTGTAGCCTCGTTTTCATTTTTTCAGCCTCCATTTTTTTTCTCGCTTAGCCGATTTTCGAGTGCTGAAACTCAGCAAATTCAGCTTAAATTCGCATGCAACCTCACTCCCAGACATCCTGGCTGCCCCTCCCTGCTGTGTGTGAGTTTTTTTTGTTTTTTGTGTTTATCAATTTGGTTGGTTCGGCCTTTAACTTTGTATTTTTCGGATTTTTCTGTAATTTTTTTTCTAAGTTCCGCACATCGCAATTTTCTTTTCTAAGTCCCATGTTCCACAACTGCTTGCAGCCTAAGGCAATCCCGCGTTTCCTAACTGCTTGGAGGCTAACAGCCTTATTAAATTGTGATTCAGTCAATTCAATAGGGCTCTATAGTTAATGAACTTCTATCCAAAAGCAAGGTCTTCACTAACTAAAAACTTCTGTAAAAATAATATGCTCTGTGCTTATATAGAGCCCTTTTCAATTGGCCGAATCGCAATTTAATAAGGCTCTAAGTCCCATGTACTTCAATGCCTGAACTGCTCGCCTCGCTACTGCGCTAGTTGGCTAAGTGCCAGTGGCGGCTGGTGACTTTTCAAGTTGGAGGGGCGCCAGGGTGAAACATAGCCACTCCCCCTTTTTCAAACCACACCCATTTTTATAACTCCCCCCCCTGACATCATAATGACCTTTATAAGCCCCGCCCAATGACCTTATACTTGTAAAGCCCATTGAAATACATGATCAGCAATGCAGAAATGTCAAGAAGTAAAGTAACAATGTGTTAAATTCATTGGTATACAATATAGATTGAAAAAACTCATGTGACAAGACTACAGCAATATCATAATTGCACCTATACGCATTAACAGAAAAATTAAAGCAGTGACACCTACCATTAGTCGGCTCTTCTTCTCAGGGTATTCACATTCAGTAAGTTGACCAACGAGTACAAACAAATCTGCTGCCACATAGGGTTTGCACCTGGGGTTGAAAGAAAACAAGCAAATCAATCAGACCATTCAAGAATAAAACTATACCTCAAAAACCTTAAAAGACCAAGTGGAACCATAAAGGCCCCAAACATACCTTAGAAGACCAAGTGTGACCATATAGGCCCCAAACATACCTTAGAAGACCAAGTGGAACCATATAGGCCCCAAACATACCTTAGAAGACCAAGTGTGACCATAGGCCCCAAACATACCTTAGAAGACCAAGTGTGACCATATAGGCCCCAAACATACCTTAGAAGACCAAGTGTGACCATATAGGCCCCAAACATACCTTAGAAGACCAAGTGTGACCATATAGGCCCCAAACATACCTTAGAAGACCAAGTGTGACCATATAGGCCCCAAACATACCTTAGAAGACCAAGTGTGACCATATAGGCCCCAAACATACCTTAGAAGACCAAGTGTGACCATAGGGCCCAAACATACCTTAAAAGAATAATCAGCACTGTATAGGCCCAAACCAGTGGATCTTGGGATTCAAGAAAACAACATTTCACTTCTGTTTAGACAACACAATAATCAATGTCAAACAAACACGTTGAATTAGCATATGGATAACCATATGAGCAGTAACGCCACACCAAGGCTTCAACAATTGTTACTGACCATTAACACACCTTTCATATCTCCTTACTGACCATTCACACACCTTTCATATCTCCTTACTGACCATTCACACACCTTTCATATCTCCTTCCATATGCACACCCACACACCATTCATACTTTACTTACCACTAGTTATTTTTTGTAGTTCGGTGGTGCCATTTCTGAGAACTTTACGTACCCTTGAAGGTGCCTCCAATTCCTTCAAACCAATGCATTCAACCGCTCCAGGGCCATGGTGCTTATTAAATACCTTTTTATCCTCTTCAATGTGGAGAAGCATCTTTCTGATTCTGCAGTAGTCTTTGTTGTTGTAAGCAGGATTCCTTATAGCTTCACTGTCTCTGTGAAATCATTATGCAGATTAAATTGATGGTAAAGTTGGTGCAGAGCAACAGCACTCGTACAGACATGAAATTCTGACTTCTCGTACAGAAGTGACAGCTACCCTTGGAAATGCCTCCAATTCCTTCAAACCACGCCAAGGCTTCAACAATTGTTACTGACCATGCACACACCTTTCATAGCTCCTTCCATATGCACACCCACACACCGTTCATACTTTACTTACCACTAGTTATGTTTGGTAGTGAGGTGGTGCTGCTTAACGCAGTTTCTCTTTGCACACCCTGGGGGTATGCATTCTTCTTTGCTTCAATCACTTGTATTTAAATTTTGCACTGCGATCTTTCAAAGAACAAAACTTCTCAATGGTCTTTTCATTGAAGTCTGAGATCTCGGAAATCAGTTGCTTTTCCATTGAGAGCATCGCCAATGCATTCAACCGCTCCAGGGACATGGTGATTCTTAAAAAGGTTTTGATCCTCTTCAATGTGGAGAAGCATCTTTCTGATTCTGCAGTGGTCATCGGTGTTGTAATCAGGATTCTTAATAATTTCACTGTCTCTGTGAAATCATTCTGCAAATTAAATTGATGTAAAAGTTTGTGCAGAGCAACAGCACTTGTACAAGCATGAAAATCTGTCTTCCCATACAGAAGTGACAGCTCAGTGCGTAATTGTTCCTTCTTCAGTATTGGATATGCTTGCACGGTGTCTTCCAGAGCTTGGGTTGGAAAGCAAGTGTCATGGGTTTTATACAAGTCACTTTGAACAAGTTTGGCACTGACTAGGTGATTTGAAAATGAAAAACGTTCTTTTGCATGAACCACCACTATGTCACATACCTCTCTTGAAAGTTGTCTCAAGGTTGAGATCTCCACACTCCGTCTGTGGACTGTTACATCGCTTGGCAAACTTGCTTCTATCTCGTCAACAGAATTATGGATTTTCTGGATGATGGCGACAAAGTCTTCTGTGACTTTTTGGATATAAACAGTATCCGTGTCTCTCTTCTGAAGCTGACTATAGAGGATGTCAACATGTGGCATTATTAAATGAAATAATTTAAGGAAGTAAAGGAACTCCCTGTCTTCCAGCATTCCAATGAAACCTGCGGCTTCACGTATAGATGTTTGATCGAAGTTTACACATGCTTCAATTGTCTGGAAACACTCAAGTAGCGCATCTCTGTTCTCGTAGATGACGTTCACGGTCCTAACGTTGAAGTTCCATAGTGTCGGTGCACCTCTTGGAAGTCTTCTACCAACTACCTTATCCAGAACTCCAGTCCTTTTTGGAGAGCGTGAAAAATAAGATGGGATGCCGCCTATGTTGGGAAAAAAAAACTCGAACTCTTCCAATCTTTGAAACTGCTTTCTCCATTATTAGGTTCAGTTGGTGAGCATAGCAATGGACATAGTGTGCGTTCGGGTACACGTCTTTTATTTTTCTTTGAACTCCTCCTTGATCTCCACGCATCACACTGGCACCATTGTAGCTTTGAGCTATGAGTTTCTTCTTGTCTTCTGGCTCTGGGAGAACAGTATTCAGACTTTCCAGCACAACTGCAGCAATCGAGTCTGCATCCGTTGATTTCATTTCCGTGAAGCCATCAAATCTTTCCACCACTTGATGCTTCTTGTCAATGTAGCGATAGACTACAACGCACTGTGTCCTAGCGGAAATATCGGTTGTTTCATCCGCTTGGATTGCCACAAACTGGGCTTCCTTAAGCTCTTGGTGAATCACTTCCTTAATAACTTCATGCATGCAGTCCAGTAGCTCATTCTGCACGGTTTTGGACGTGCCCTTAAACACAGTTGCAGTCTTCAAATGCTGTTGCATTGCACTATCTATACTGCCAACCAAATCCACCAGGCCTCCAAACACTCCTGGATTTAGCGATGTTTCACTCTCGTCGTGTCCTCTTAATGCCAGTTCAAAAGCGCCACAAAAGCGAACACAATCAATTATCTTGGAAAGGATGTACCGGTTCTTAGCCACTTCTTTGTTGTGTTTTTGAATACTGACTTGGTATCCTTGGTCCAGTTGAACAGCAATGTTCACCTGTCCAAGCATCTCAAACTTGATCCTGTTATCCAAGTGAGCTTTAGAACTTTTGTGTTTTGCCAATTTATCAGCTAGATGTTTGACGTCAGTCACTCCAGTTTTGGTCCAAGCAGCGTCACCACCAAATAGGATGCATGGGAAACAATATAAGGACTTCCTAGAAACGCTTCCAGAAAGCCAATCGTTCTTCTTGTACCATTCAGTATTGAAAGTACGGATTTTTGCTTCCCTCTATCTCTTGCGATTTGCTGCAGATTTATCTCTGGTTGGTCAGCTCCTAACCGTTTTACTTCCACCTTCTCCTCATAGGTTAGGGTGCCGAAAGGCTTCACAAGTAGAGAGTCAATAGTTACATAGTTACATAGTTACATAGTAATTAAGGTTGAAAAAAGACTTTCAGTCCATCAAGTTCAACCTGTTAAGATCTCCTCTGATCTGCAATATGCGGATTAGTTATTAATTAAATTATTGATTAAATAATTATTAATAGTATAGTATTGGAGAATGAATAAAGAGTTAGTCCATCAAGTTCAACCTTTTTAGATCTCTATTGATCTTTTTAATTTGGACTATTTATTATTATTGTTAATTGTTAATTATTGTTAATTGATCCAGAGGAAGGCAAACATAAAAAAAACCCCATTGAAACTTTGCCAATTGTCTCATAAGGGGGAAAAAAAGCAAAATTCCTTCCTGACCCCAGAAACTGGCGATCAAATTTCTCCCTGGATCAATATTCCTTCGCTAGTTATCTAGGATAGCCTTGAATGCCCTCTTTATTCAGAAATATATCTAACCCCTTTTTGAAGTTGTCTATCGAATTCGCTGTCACCACCTCCTTTGGTAGAGAATTCCACAGTTTAACCACCCTAACTGTGAAGAACCCTTTTCTTTGTTTAAGGTGAAATCTTTTTTCCTCTAACCTCAACGGATGTCCTCTTGTCAGTTGAAAATCTCTTGCTACAAAAAGCTCACTTGACAAAGCCTTATATGGACCCTGGATGTATTTAAATAACGTAATCATATCTCCTCTTAGACGCCTTTTTTCTAGCGAAAATAAGTTTAATTTTGCTAGTCTTTCTTCATAACTTAGCCCCTCCATTCCCCTTATTAGTTTTGTAGCCCTTCTCTGTACTTTTTCCAGCTCTAAGATGTCTTTTTTGTGAGGTGGTGCCCAAAATTGTACTCCATATTCCAAATGAGGGCGTACTAGAGATTTGTATAGTGGCAGAATTATATCTTCTTCCCTGGCTTCTATACCCTTCCTAATACATGCTAATATTTTATTTGCCTTTGCAGCCGCTGCTTGGCTTTGAGCGCTGTTACCTAGGTGGTTGTCCACTAGTACTCCCAAATCCCTTTCAATATCTGATACCCCTAGATTTGCTCCATTAAGATTATAGATTGCTTGGCTATTTTTCCTTCCCAAATGCATAACCTTACATTTATTTGTATTAAATCTCATCTGCCATTTAGCCGCCCATTTCTCTAATTTATGCAAATCCTTTTGTAGGGAAAGTACATCATTATCTGATTTTATTACCTTGCACAACTTAGTGTCATCAGCAAAAATGGAGACACTACATTCGAGTCCTACTTCAATGTCATTAATAAATATGTTAAAAAGGAGAGGACCCAATACTGAGCCCTGAGGAACCCCACTTATCACATTAGACCAATCGGAGTATGTTCCATTTACAACAACCCTTTGCTTCCTGTCTTTTAGCCAGCTCTCGATCCATGAGCAGATATTTACTGCAATTCCTGTATCCCTTAGTTTGCTCACTAGTCTTCCATGTGGCACTGTATCAAATGCCTTTGAAAAATCTAAAAAGACTACATCCACTGAGTTGCCCTGATCCAAGTTCCTACTAACCTCCTCATAAAAACTAATTAGATTGGTCTGACACGACCTTTCCTTCATAAATCCATGTTGACTGCTACCTATGATCCTGTTCAAATAGACATATTCTTGTATTCTGTCCCTTATTAACCCTTCTAAAAGCTTCCCAACTACAGAAGTGAGGCTCACTGGTCTATAATTCCCCGGATTTGCTCTAGATCCCTTCTTAAATATAGGTATCACCTCTGCTTTTCTCCAGTCATCTGGTAGAGACCCTGTAGTGAGTGAGTCTTTAAAGATTAGATATAATGGTTTGGCTATTACAGAACCCAGCTCCCTCAGTACCCTTGGATGTATTCCATCAGGACCTGGGGCTTTATTAACATTTATTTTCTCCAACCTCTTTTGTATTTCTTCCTGCGTTAACCAATTATTTAGTGAAGGTAGTGTAGCCCCATTATGTTGCAGTGTCCCAACCACTGGTACCTCCCTTGTGTAAACCGAAGAAAAGAACCTATTTAGCTCATCTGCCTTTTCCTGGTCACTAATTATCAGATGGCCTGTGTCACATTGTAATGGTCCTATCGATTCCTTCCTGGCCTTCTTCCCATTAATATATTTATAAAATATTTTAGGGTTAGTCTTACTTTCCATTGCAACTGACTTCTCATTTTCTATTTTAGCCAGTCTAATAGCCCTTTTGCAAGCCTTGTTGATTTCCTTATAGTCACATAAAGATGCCTCTGTTCCCTCCTTCTTGTATAATTTAAATGCATACTTCTTTTTCCTCATCATGATCTTTAAGTCATTGTTAAGCCACATGGGATGTGATTTACTCCTATTTATTTTATTTCCACATGGTACATGCTGATGAGTATGTTTATTTAGTAAGGATTTGAATGTTGTCCATTTATTTTCAGTATTCTTCCCTGTAAGTTCTTTGTCCCAGTCTATATGTTGTATTGCTGCCCGTAGCCCATTAAAGTTAGCCCTTTTAAAATTTAGAGTTTTTGTTGGCCCCTTACAACTCTGTTTTTTTAACTCTAGTATTATTTCTGATACCAATAGAAGAAAGAGATCACGGTATATTAATTTATATTATGTCACAAAATTACTTTAAAATAACAGTGTGTTGAATTCATTGGTATACATTACAGATTGGTGGTCCCGTAAGATTCATTGGGACATACAGCGAGGATTCAAGTG